>JANAVB010028197.1:8176403-8184097 GCA_029216955.1 Iris pallida
CCAGCTCATTTCAGTCCCAGGCCAAGCCCAGTCGGGCCAGGCCCACACGCCATACGTGCAACCCAGCCCAAAGCTTCCCCAAAACCTACATCAGCCCAAACAAATTTCTGCAACTAGCAAGCAGCCAGCATTGGAGAAGTCCTAGCCTAGCTCGAACACGAGCCCTCCCCAGCCTATTCTCAACGAATGCATAGTATATAAATAGAGAGATCGAGAAGGAGTTATAGAAAAACGCAAACCCTAACGCAAAATCCAAACCCCAGTCGACTCCCCACCTATGGACGACCGCACGTGCCGCCCTGCACCGCCGTGACAGGCGCCGGAGCGCCGCCAAAGCCGCGATGGTCGACCGAAAATAGAGCACTGCTCTATTTGTCGACAGCAGTTGAGGTACCACTTCTCGATCGAATTACTTCACGTGTTCTCCATTATTTTTGATTTCATAAGTTTCTATGGGAACCTCATATGACCCTCTAGACATCTTAATGAATAGATCCCAACAGGGCCGATCGGTCGATTCGCAAAATCGATACGAAGTCGACATAAAACCACTGTTGTATTGACAAAATTGGGTTGTCATATACTCATGTTTGAAGGCGATCCCTGATCAATCTATTAAGAATTTTAGGAATCTATTTGAATAGCCTTTTAGACAACCTATAGGACAGTAGAATCAAATGGTAGTTTGGAATTTCATCAATTGAGTAGAAAGTTAACAGTTGTTCAAAATCAAAAAAAAAACCTAAGAAAACAATTTTAAAATTTACGAAAAACCTTCGATACGACGTGCGTCCCACCAATTCGGGCGACGTGGTCGCGAACCAAAAGCATCGAAAGGTGCGTAACGGCTTTGTGGACGTGTGGGCTTTCACGAAATTTAAATTGGTTGCGTGTGCGCGACGAATGTGATGTGTATCCGTCGAAATTCACCGTATCGGCCTCTGTGCAAATTTCCCAATTACTTTGTGCACGCTCGTCATATCGAGATAAAACTTGCGTCAACAGGACCGTATCATTTTTCTGGTCCTGTATGCCAAGTTTGGTCCGATTCTGAGACAGTTGAATGGATCGCCGTTTTGCGGGCCCCACGATCCGATTCAACGGGTGATTTTGTGCACGGCCCACCGGAATCCAAAATTGGACATACCATTGGCTTCGTATCATCAAAACAAATATGTAGACATATAGTTTTTCGACTTTAGAGACCATTAACTCTGGCACACTTTTCGGTGCAAAGCGGGTCCAAAGGTGGACACCATTTTTGCCCGAAATTACCGTTTTGCTCCTGTGTCCAGAATTGGACTTAAGGACAGGCAATCCTAGCAAATTTGACTATTCTGAAAATAATGGTAATGTCTATTTCAGCTTTCGGAGACAGTTGTGATGATTTGGACTTTATGCCTTAGCAGTTGACTATATTCTGTTGGATCTGCGTACAAACTCCAGACAAGATACCTTGTCTCCCTCTACAGTTTAATTTCACGTTTATTGTTTTCATGTTATTAGTGTATTATCATAGATACTATATTTGTTATAGATTTTACATAATTTATTAGCTTTCTTGTCTACTTGCTTTATCTAGTTTCTACATATCGTATTCACCAGTTTATGGTCTTGCTTGACTTGACAGTATAGTTATACTGAACTTGACTGTGTCTTGACCGAGTCATACCTTGTCTCACCAGTACCTTGCTTGAGTCGTGTCATAGAACGAGTACATGTAATTGAACTTCTAAATCCTTGTTATTGTTTCCTTAGCACCAGAGAGTCCACTCGGGATGTTGGTGTTTGCCTTGATCTGTTTACATCCGTGAGTCCACACTCGGGACGAGGATGTCGATTATTTGCACCAGAGAGTCCACACTCGGGACGAGGATGTTGACTTGACTTGCACCCGAGAGTCCACTCGGGACGAGGGTGTTTACATCAGAGAGTCCACACTCGGGACAAGCATGTTATACTTGTACCAGAGAGTCCACACTCGGGACGAGGGTGCATTGCCGTGAACTAAACAGAGAGTCCACACTCAGGACGAGGGTTAGTGATTAGTTCAAACCTGCGAGTCCACTCAGGGCGAGGGTTTGGTATTCCATTGATCTCGTGTTTGCTTGTTCATTCAGCAGTTCAGTTACGTATAATTGTTCTAGTGTTCGTGTTCAAGGTCACCTGTCAGTAGCCACTTGTCGTTAGTCACTTTTAGCAGTTTAGTCATAGTCTTTTGCCATGTTAAGTGTCGTTCCTTGTTATATCCTGTTTATATATTATCATGCATGATTAAACTGCTAGATAGGCATGTTCATATGTATCTTACTATGTCCTCTGAGGACCTTATGAACTCTTCAGGTTTAGCGATTGCATGGAGTTAGTGGCAGAGCGGGATGGTAGATGATTGTGATACATGTCTCAGGTATTTGTTAGTAATATTATATTGTTATCCTTTCGTGCTTTTCATTCCTTATCATGAGATCTTCTGCTTATTAATTCAGTTTAGAGACTCTTGATATACTCTTAGAGTCTTATCGGACATATATGCTAGTGGGCTGCAGACCATGACCCATAATATTCATTCCTGTTCCGTACACTTAATGTGGATCTGAGATATAGATCTATTTTGCCATGATTTGGCAGTATACCATAGCCATGACAGCGTTTACGTATTCGAAAGGGGCTGGTGTCCGCTCGATTAGAAGCTGGCTTGCTCACGTGCTCGCATCCGAAAAGCGGATGCGGGTCATGACAGATATCATCCTAGGTATGGATTGGTTGAGGTCTCGACACGCAACGATAGATTGCCATGCTGGCAAAGTTATCTTCGTGTTTCGAATGAGGAGGAGTCTCCATTCTCTAGAGTCGAGGTGGAGTCTTCACCGGTGGTCATGTGGATGGATGTAGCCGAGGAGGTACAGTTGCCCAAAGTAGTTTGTGAGTTTTCCGATGTGTTTCCCGAGGAGCTCCCGGGTATTCTTCCAGTTCGGGAGATTGAATATTATATTGATTTGGTTCTGGGAGCAGAGCCAGTATCAGCGAGAGTCTTCAGGATGTCTCTTTCAGAGTTGTTGGTGCCGTATCAGTCTATTAAGGATCTTAGGACCAAGGGATTCATTCCTCCCAGTGGATCGCCATTGAGAGCTCCAGTCCTTCTTGTAAAGAAGAAGGATGGTTCATCGCGTATGGTCATTGACTATCATCATCTTAACGCGGTGACCGTGAAGAACAAGTATCCCTTGTCCAGGATAGATGACTTGTTCGACCATCTTAGTGGAGCGGCTATATTTTTGAAGATCGATTTACGGTCTGGGTACCATCAGTTCAGAGTCAGAGAGCAGGATATACCCAAGACGACATTTAGATCTCAATACGGCCATCGGGAGTTGCTTGTTATGCCTTTTGGAGGAACCAATGCGCCAGCGATCTTCATGGATCTCATGAATCGTATCTTCATGTCCCACTTAGACCAGTTTGTGATAGTATTTATTGATGATATCTTGGTCTATAGTCGGACTGAGGTAGAGCACGAGCAGCATCTTCGCGTGGTTCTTCAGATTCTTCGGGACTATCAGCTTTACGCAAAGTTCAGCAAGTGCAATTTTTGGCTCGATCGAGTCTCTTTCTTGGGTTACATTATTGCCGAAGGTGGTGTTGAGGTGGACCCCAAGAAGATAGAGGCTATCGAGTGTTGCCCAGTACCTCGTACAGCTTCAGACGTACGTAGCTTTTTGGGATTAGCAGGCTACTACAAACGGTTTGTGATAGACTTTGATAGATCTCTGCACCCTTGACACGTCTGACGGTAAGGATGTGTGCTTTGAGTGGTCAAATGCTTGTCAGGTTTCTTTTGAGAAACTTAAGCAGAGTTTGATTTCAGCTCCTATTTTTATATTACACGTCGGACCAGGTAGGTTCACGGTGTATTGTGATGCGTCAGGCCGGGGACTTGGTTGTGTTCTTATATAGCATGGTCGAGTGATAGCTTATGCGTCTCAGCAGCTTCGGGACCATGAGAAGATCTATCCGACGCACGATCTTGAGTTGGCCGCGATTGTGTTTGCCCTCAAGCTCTGGAGGGATTATCTATATGGTGATCGTGTGGAGATTTTTACTGATCATAAGAGCTTGAGGTATGTGTTCACCCAGAGGGATATGAACATGCGGCAGAGGAGGTGGCTCGAGTTACTGAAGGATTATGATGTTGATCTTCAGTATCATCCCGGGAAGGCAAACGTCGTTGCAGACGCTTTGAGCATGAGACCCAGAGTCTATTTCTAGACGGAGCAACGTCACCTTCAGGAGGATCTACAGAGTTGGGCATAGAGGTAGTGCTACCTGGTAAAGCAGCTTTGATTGCGGGCTTGCAGGGGCAGTCTACCATTGTAGAGAGGATCAAAGCAGCATAGTCAGGGGATGCCAGGCTTCGACAGCTCAGAACAGAGTGTGTGGCAGGGTACAAATCAGAGTTGTGCATCCATGAGGATGGGATACTCCAGTTTTGGAGTCGTCTTTGTGTGCCGAGTGGAGATATTCGAGAGGAGATTATGTCGGGGGCCCACAGTTCTCAGTATTTTGCTCATCCACGTGGGACGAAGATGTACCATGATTTTTGTCAGCATTTCTGGTGGAATGGTATGAAGAGGGAGATAGCTCGGTTTGTCTTTCGGTGCTTGGTTTGCCCGCAGGTCAAGGCTGAGCATCAGAGACCGGCCGAACTTTTTTAGCCTTTACCGATCCCGGAGTGGAAGTGGGATCATATTACTATGGACTTCGTGACTGGTCTTCCTAGAACCCCGACTAGTAGAGATACCATTTGGGTTATAGTAGATCGACTCGCGAAGGTTGCCCACTTCCTACCTTTAAGAGTTGGTCAGTCTACAGAGTAGTTGGTCGAGCAGTACTTGAGGCAGATTGTTAGATTCTATGGGGTGCCAGTTAGCATAGTCTCAGATCAGGATTCCAGATTCACTACTTATTTTTGGCAGAGTCTTCAACAGAGTTTGGGTATCCGTTTGAGCTTCAGTTTAGTATACCATCCTCAGACAGATGGTCAGTCGGAGCATACAATTCAAACTCTGGATGATATGCTTCGATCATGCACTCTTGACTTCAGTGGTTCTTAGGAGGATCACTTGCATTTGGTGGAGTTCTTTTATAATAATAGCTTCAAGACGAGCATTCAAATGGCACCTTTCGAGGCTTTGTATGGTAGGAGATGTAGGTCACCCTAGCTTGGGATGATATTGGAGAGAGGCAGGTGCTTGGTCCAGAGATGATTGCTCAGTCAGTTGGAGTAATCATGTAGGTCAAAGAGCATCTCAGAGTAGCTCAGGATCGACAGCGTCACTGGGCAGATCAGCATCAACGTCATCTTGAGTTCTCTGTCGGCGATCACGTATTTTTTTGAATTTTGCCTACCCGTGGTATCATCAGGTTTTGGCGTACGGGAAAAGCTTAGTCCTAGATTTATTGGACCGTTCGATATTCTCGAGCGAGTAGGAGATGTATCATATCGTCTTGCTCTTCCATCGTCGCTACGCGAGGTACATAACGTATTTCATGTATCTCAGTTGTGTTGGTATGTTCCGGATTCGAGCCATATCCTAGATCATTCTGAGCTGGTCGTTGGTACCGACCTATCGTATGAGGAGTGGCCCGTATCCATTTTGGACCAGAGAAAGAATATTCTCAAGAACTGGACTATCCGATTAGTTCGTGTTTCTTGGGATCATCACTCACCGGACGAGTCGACTTTGGAGCGCGAGGATGATATCCGAGTTCGTTACCCTTATCTGTTTGACTCGTGAGGTATACTTATTCTTATATCTATGTTCTACCTTTTGAGTGTGATTGTAGGAATACATGATGTTGTTGTTTTCGTATGTTTAAATTGCTTTTACATTTCCTATACATTACTATAGTTGGATTCCATGATTTATGAGCTTCCCATCTTGATCCTGATAGCATGTTTTCTTGGATTTCTTCCTTGCTTTTGATTACCTGTAGGAAATTCCGAGGACAGAATTTTTCTAAGGAGGGAAGAGTTGTGAGACTCGTCTCACAGTATCGGTACTTATAAACGGATATGTATTTTGTAGTGTATTTCGTATTTTTTGGGTTTTTGAAACACTTTAATTTTTTTTTCAACTTATAGATTTTCTCTTTGACCATCATACCGCCAGTATACCGGTGTATACCGACGGTATACCGCCCGGGCAGATATTCCATATTTTAGATATTTTTGATTTCAGATATTTTTATGAATAGTGTTTCCGATATTTTTGTGAATAGTATTTTAGATATTTGGATGAATACTATTTAGATATTTTGTGAATAGTACAGATGTACCCTTTTACCTAATAGATATTTGGTTTTGTTTGAATGGCCATGATTGACTTAGATTTTGACATGGATCACCATCCAATGGTCAAAATTAATTCCCCTTATATATACCCTTCACTTTCTCTCCTCTATCTTTTCATTTTTTCACTCTCTCTTCATTTCTTCTTATCTTTTCTCCCCTTTGGAGCTTGCCAAGCATGGCCTGAGGCTTGGGTGTGGTGTTTAACCCCTTAGGAGGAGGAGTAGAAGATTAGGCTTGGAACTTAACCTAGGCAAGTATCTTGCCAAATTCATGAACATATTATTTTGTTGTTATTTTTGTTTTCCTTGGTATTAAATGCTTAGAATTTTCTAAACTCATTTTGTTAAGAATGTTTCCTTGTGATTCTCATCATATGCATGTTTCTAAATTTGGTAGAACTATGATTTGATTTTGTTAAAATCCAATATAACTTAGTAGAAAATTTGGTATCAAGAGTGATATTGGTGTTACCATCATGGATCTTGGTCATATATACATATATGAGGCCCACACCAAGCTTGTATACATAGATTTTGAGATTGGTGGAAATCGAAACCCGTTTCGGTTTTCCGAAAACCTATTTTTGGAGTATTTTGAGGTGTTGATCTATCAAATCTTTGAGTTTGTGAAAACTAATACTCCCATGTTGTAGGGAATTAAGTTTCATACGATTTTGACTTTTGAAAATCTGAATTTCGATTTAAAACGAGTTTTATGGCCGAAACAAGTTTTGAGTTTTCAAAAATCATCTTTCTGTGACGGTTCGAAAAATCCGTCGAAAATCCCCGTAAATTCATCAAAATCTGAACTTGCACCATTAAACTTGCTGTGACATTTGAAAAATCTGCCGGATGATCCGGTTAGGCTATTTTTGCCCTTTTTGCCCGTTTTTGTCCCTTTTTGTCCGTTTTTGATATCTTCTTCGATCGTAATGAATTCTTAACATGATTAGATGACCTTGTATACTTAGAGAATGATTGTACACCCTATATACACTTGACACTAGCTTATGTTCATATGTTCTCTATATTCACTATGTATTGCTATGCCCTTCCATATTATTGTACTTAAGTCTATGCCATGTCCAATATTACTTGATAGTGACCCGTCGTGGTGTACTCTTGTACATGTCTTTTGCTAGCTTGCTTGATAGGGCCTGTCATGGCACACTCTTGATTTTAGTACATGTCTAGCTCCTTGATAGGCTCGTCGCAGCGCACTCTTGTCTTGATATTATCATGTCTTGTTGTGGCTTGTTGTAGTGCACAATCTTGCTTGTCTTGTCCAGTCTCGCATGTCTCATGCCTAGAATGGAGTCTGCAGAATGCCACACCCGAAATCC
>JANAVB010028197.1:8188912-8316817 GCA_029216955.1 Iris pallida
ACAACGTGCGCATTGCTAGGTTTTGTGAATAGTTTGAGAGTGAAGATTTGATACTATAAATCTGAGAATATATATATATATATTATTATATATATATATAGATAATATATATATAATTTGATATATTTATCAATATTTATGATCTGAACCCTTACCTTGAATGCCATAACTAGGTTCTTGAGTGTATTTTTGGCATAGTTGGCACCTAAAATAGGTACTGAAATTAATGCTTGAAAAGATATTAATTTTGATTATTAATCATGTTTAGACTGTTGACACAACTCAGTCATGGTCAACCTGATTCTGATAATTGAGAAAATCCAGTCAGAATGCACGGCATAGTTTTCTAGACGCAAAGATTTCACTGAAGACAAACATTTGCACCAGACTTCTGAATCCTATATGTCTAGTCTTTTCATGTAATGCAATGTAATTTTACATTTTACTGAGTCTAGAAGACTGATATGAGCCGAGTCGCACTGGAAACTAAGAAGTACCTGATTACTCCACAATGCCTAACTCAGTCCACATACGGAAAGATTACATCAAAGCCATTCAGAAAGCCTGAAACTGAGCCATACATACAAACCCAAAATTAGCCTACGAACCATACCAAAATGAGCCAACCGAATACGGGACAAGCTCTGGCCGAACTCGGACCGAACTCAGTTGATTAGTTTAAAAATTATCCAGTTGTGAAATTCCAGATTTTGTGGTTCCAACGGTCAGAAAATTTAATTATTTTGGCCGAACTCTGGCCAAACTCTGTCTACAAAATCCCTATAAGTAGACATGAATTTTTCCTTCTACTCACTCAACCATTCTCAATCTTTCTATTTTTAGTGAGCAACCATGCGATGACATCTCCGGTGGGCTCAGCCTCCACCATCATAGCAAATCCCCTGTACTGAGCACCCCTCTGCAGCTGGTGCTGAACAAATTGAAGATACTGGGACTGGAGTGGAGGTCCCCTCGGCTGTGCTGCAGGTGGCCTCGTCGGTGCTCTCTTAGCTGCAACTTCTCCTTAAGCTGCAACGAGGGTTCAAAAGACAATCCCTCAATGATGCCCATCGGTTGTAGCAATACAAGCATACTTCCACCATTTCCTGTAAACCTCCCAGATTTGACCAAACTTCTTGTATAAATGGCAAGAAGAAACCTGTTGTGCATGCTCTGCTACTACTGTGGTGCCTACTGAACTGGCACCTAGCTGGAGCCTAAAAACTGCTACAACAACTGGAAGGACCTCTGCTGAATCTGGGGACGCTTAGCAGGCCTATACTGCTACTAGCCCTCGCAAAGAAATCACGATCCCTCTTGGGCTTCAAGTCCAACTTTCGCTTAACCTTGCGTGCCTCCGCAAGAATCTCAGCAATTCACGTAAAGAGATGGGATGAGGATCTTCATTCCAGTTCAAACCCTCTCGGAAGTGACTCACCTGAATCTCTAGATCTCATACCATATACTACACGCAATGGCTCAGCTTGCCGAATTTTGCGGCATACTCCTCCACTGACATACCTCCCTGCTGGAGGTTCTGAAACTGCTGAGCCAGATCCATATATCAGTCGAAGAGAAGAAATTATTCTTGAAAAGGTCCCTGAAAACCTCCAAAGTCTTTCCTGATCACAAGAAGTAGCTCATTTCTGAACCAAGTGCGAGCGATGTGCAGCAACCGAAGCACTACTCCCTCAACCTTCAAGTCCTCGGCGAGACGGGACACCCATAAGACGCTCGATATCCTCGAGCCAGCCATTAGCATAGATGATGCCCCCTGTCCCTGAGTCTCGATGGTCCCAGCTTCTTGAAGTCCTGGATATTATCTGACCTAAGCTGGACAACCTACTGCTGAGGTAGAGCTCTCCTCTATACTATATCCAAAGCGATCTGGTAGGCACTCTCGATGCCTTGCCACATCACGTCCATCTGCTCTGATGTGCCTCAAAATTAGCCCTCTGGGACTCCAAATCTCTCTTGAATAGCACGAACATCTATGTTGTATCAGTCGATACTGGAGGTGGGAGAGGAAGATCTATAGGAATATCTGGAACAATCCTTTGTACTGGAGGAGGAACACTCACAACAACCTCTGGGACAGTCCTCTGAACTGGAGGAGAAGGACCCCGAAAGTAGTCGATATACCAATCCCTGGAGAATGACTGGAGCAGGCCAATGGGAAGTCACAGATCTCTCAGAGGCTGCTCCCAAATGTTGACCTCATCTTAGGCGGCGTCCTGAAGATGGATCGAAAGAAAGAAGTCAATATGGCACAAAATAGAATACATTCAAAGAATGAGAGTTATAGTCCAAGAATCAAATATCAAAGAAGGACAGTTTGAAATAATATATTAGAAGTTTTCCTAATTGTGATTATCCTTCAACCTGTAGCCTATATCCTATATCATATAACAGGCTCGTAATAGCACTCTAAGTCTGAGTAACACTACGACATCGCACTAATTGCGACCTCAAAGACCTGTATGGGCCACCACTAAAAATGTGTCACGATCCACACCCGATGTTAGGGCACGAGAACGTGGGTACGTCCAGCCTACGCCGCAGCATCGACGGTAGGAACGTTGTTTAGGTCTACTATACTATCTATTACATCTCATAAGTATGTATCACAACCTGTCAACGATATCTCAACTCCAAAAATAAGGATAATATAAGGATAATACTCATACTTAATCACAATAAACTGTAAGGAACAAAGATGGCAGGATAATGACATAAAATATATGATATGATAATCCAAGAGAAGTCTAGAAGCATAACATTATAGGAACATTGAGCACCTCTAGAAGAGGGATTATCACACACCAGAACCAGAATACTGGCAAGTATAGACGGACAAGGCCAGCTACGTATACCAAAGTACTCCAGTACTCTGAAATAACGTATAAGCTGTATAGATGGGGGTTACTACTACAAGCCAACAGTCAGTCCTAAGTCAAAAATCCTAGATATCTCAATCACATTCAAGCAGATAATGTACAAGGATATGATCATCAAGCATATAAGACAGTAAAGCGTCCCAAACTATAATATATAGATGATCATGAAGATAGTAATACAAAATGAAGAACTAGTAATACTAAGTAATACATTATCATCTCTAGCTGCAGTCTAAAAATATAACATCATGTCTAAGATCGCAGGCCAAATGTCAAAGCCAAAACATGTGCTAAACACGTGTTCGGCGGCTAAACGCCTCAAAAGAATATGTACAGAAAAGAGTGGGTAAAAAAAAGAATACCCACTCAAGCACCCTGGTGCTCCGGGAGGTCACCATCGAATGGAAGGTCCGGAAGATCCTCAGGCACCTCAACTAAATCTGGTCAATACAAAACCAGTAGGGTCAGAACCCCAATAGCAAGTACCACAAAGGAAGCCAAACTATGAACTAAAACCAGCATGCAATTTATAATATCTCTACGATAAAGCAGCAAACAAGACTGGAATAATAAATTGGTACCACAGTGTATAAAAAGAAAACTGAGAACATGTAAGGAAATAACAAGTAAATATGTGGAATAAATGGGACATGTGAGCATGTGGTAAAGCCGAACATGTAGTAGGAAATAGCATGTTAAGGAAATGACAGGAAGCTAAGTACTGAAATAAGATAAACTGGACAAGCCTAGACTAGACAAGAAATGGACTCCATCCATCAATCACGGCCAAGCAATGAGTACAGCTTGCTACTTAGCTAACTAGGGTTGTCATAAACCTAATTACTAACATATGCAAGTTTGAAAAATCTAATTCCAGTTACCTGCCCTGCAGACTACCCGATTGATCCAAGCCAAAAGAAAAACACGTATAGCAGACACACTGCAGTAAGAAACATGTGTCCTAAAGAAGTGTCCCACTCGACGGTGTGCTGGAAGAGTGCTCATCATGACAGATAGCTCCAAATCCCTAGTAGATATATATTAGACCGGGAAACAATGGGTGCAAGTAACCGGGAAAATCTCACCTCTGTAACACCCAGTTTTCCAGATGAGGATAATTTTGAAATTTTGTAATTATAATTATTATTTATTGATATTTATTTCATATTATAATTTTTGGTTATTTTTAATCATTTTTAAACTATTTAAAATTATGACTTGTGATTAAGGTGTTTCATCTACCACATTTCTAGTTTGAGGGTATTTTTGTCATTTTTTTGAATTATTTGAATTTAATATATATTATTTGGAATTATTATGAATTATTGTGATTTGTTAGAATTTATATAATTTTTGGTATAATTTAATTAAGGGTTAATCTAGACTTTAACTAGTGTTGACTTTGGAGCCTAACCTAGAAGCTAACCCTAACTAAGGTGACTTGGTTTAGTATGTAACCTTAGTCTAACCTAGATAAACCCATGATTTGGTCATTTAGACTCAAGTTAGAATAGAAGGATTTTAGTCATAAGCCATGACTTATGGTTTTGAAACCAATGATTATCAACTTAAGCCATAGAGGCCCAACGCCCTTAGCCCATTACTAGAAACCCAAACCCTAATCATCATGGCTGGCCACCTAAGGATCATCCCCCTATTTATACTCTCTTCTATTAGGTTAGCCTCTTAGGAAATAGCAAGTTTAGAAAGAGGTAAATCCCCAACTTTAGAAATTCATAGAAAATCCATTTTAATTCCTTTTTAATCCAAACAAGTTGCATTAGATCCTAATTCATCTATACTTGCTGTTATTTGAGGATAATCCCAGCTTTGGGACAATTTGGAAGCATTTGGCTAGCAAGGAGGAATCCTCTATTTGGAGCTTTTTTAAGCTTTTTGCACCTATAGGTAAAACTCCACAAATTGCTTTAATATTTCGTTTTCTTTGCATTTAGGGCTAGATCTAGGAGTCCCCTGCTGTCCCTGAAGTTTGGGTCAATTTCGTGTCCGTTTGGTGTCCGTATCGGACACGTGTCATAAGTGTTGTGTAGGTGTTTGATTAAATGCCTCTGAGGATTTTATTTTCTAATTTTGAAATTCTAATTTCATAGATATGTAGATGTAGGTGTGTGTATGAACTTTTGTGAAGGGTGTTATGTATTTTGTGTCGGTTTGTGTCGAGTTTTTAGCCTTGGACACGTGCACGAACCCCACGCCTGTGTCCTGCCTATCGGGGTCTATAACTCACGATACAGGACACTTCGGGACACGAATTTTTGTGTGGAATGAGGGGCAATGTCTGACATCATGCTTCCAAAATTTGGGAGCAGATGGTTGAGTACACGCGGCACAATCGCGCCCGTACTGACACGCGCTGTCGCGCGCTGACAGCTAGAAACGCACAGACACGCGCAACACACGGCCTCGTGTCCGCTGTAGACACAACGTGGATACCTCACAGGGTGTCGAACGTGTAGCCTGACACGTGGGCTACACGTGGACATGACCATGTGGTCACACGTGTCGTGTGTTGTGTCCACGACGACTCGAAACCCCTGCACGAGGGTTATGTACACTGTGTGCACACCACATGTTTGTTTTTGATTTGGACACGTTTGTGTCCATTTGATTGGACACGAAAAGACTCTATGACATGTGCACGTGTGTGTCTTGCTTTACCAACTCACCAATTGTGTTTTTGTTGATTAATTTAGGTCGAATTCATGAATTTCTAATATAGGCTGATACCAACTGATACGCTGTTCTGAAATTGGGTTTTCTGATTTTTAATGAGTTTTCAACCAAATTCTTATGATTGAATTGCAGCATAATTCATCCCCAATATGTCTGAGTATAATTGCATGCTAGGTTGGGTTGTTAACATAGGAATTGGGTTCCGAAATGGGTGGGCTGATAATGTAGAACTGTCAATCGAATTTTGTATATCCTGAGATGCACCATCATGCACATTACACTCATGAACTGTCATCACTTGATTTCCTAAGTTTATCCCCATTCACTGATTTGAAATGATTCCTGAGAAACCACAACCACAATTCTGTCACATTGCACACTGTTTGTTACACACAAAATCTGAGAATTCCCACATTGATTCCTTACACATATGTATTAGCTAACTCTAGGATAGGTTTGCATGCTAGATTAGTTTGTTATCAAGTAAATGGGATTTTGGTTCTGAGTTTTGTTTTCAATTTGATTGTTTGTATGTATACATATATGTGACTTGATATTGTTTCAACTGAAGAGAACTTGAGTTCGAATTTAAACTGAGATCAATTGCACACTTTGATATCACTGTACACACAACCTCCCCTTCACTCTTGGCTCAGTACACCCTCACACACACATGGACATGTCCCACACTGTCCATTCACTATGGTTGATGCCTTGCCCTTAGTTCAGTCATATAGAGACTGCCCTGTTAGACAGTTTGTAAATTCCTGAGATTGGTCACTGATTTCAATGTCTACACACACACAAAACTGATTTTTGAGCACCTATACACACATGTACACACATTCACCCTATTTGGTACCAACTGAAAACCTGTAATAGATACAGAGCACCGTCATAAAACTGAGATTCATTCTAGTTCAAATCTGAGATTGAATGATGTAGTTGATAAGCTAAAAGAAAACTGAGAATGGGGTTATATGAAATACAAGTTTGAGTGAATACGTGAATGGGAATATGTATGCATTGCTTGTAGGCTCTAAACTGATGTGCAGTCCTAAATTCTTAGGTTGTTTAGTCAAGTTTCAGGCCTCCACACACATGTGTACTTTCTGTTAACTGAATTTTCATGTATTTTGTGAAGTTCCCTGTAAACTGATTGATGGGGATTTGTTTTGGTTTGATAGAGGTATAACTGTTATTTGCATAAACTGAATTTGATTCCTGCCATCTTGCTCATTGTTCCCTACTACATTCCTATTTCCTATCACTACACCATATCAAACTCTCACACACATTGTTTTCTATATTTGACACTTCACTTCACATTGAGACACACACTTTGGTACACTACCACATAGTTTTCCTCACTCATTCACACACACACAGGTTTCCCTAACACTACACCCTTCCACACATGCCTCACATATATACACACATATTCTGATTTCACACACACACAAAAATCCTGAACACATCACTGATTTCCAGTTTTCCTCTCACACACTCACACATGACACACACATTCATATGCATACACACACCCACTCTCTAAAACCTATCACTTGGTTTGGGTTTTGGGATTTAATTCCTAATCATCTCATACCCACACACACACATGTACACAATCACATTCCTTTTCCTAATCTTCTATGTATATGTATATATACACATGTATATATATATATATATATATATATATATATATATATATATATATATATATACATGGTGTAGTATGCACTACATGCCTATTTGGGATTGGGTTTGATACGGGTGTAGTTTGGATAAATTTAGTGCAACTGAATTCCCTATAAAGTCAAAATTATATAGAAAATATTTATTAAAGCCGTTTATATGGTTTAATCCGCAACTTGACTTGTCTCCATATATGGGACATAGATATGGCTACTCCATCCCTACTATGCCTAATATGGTAGTCATGGTATACGACTGCACTAGTCATGCCATGTTTTTTAGTCAATATGTATAATGAAACTTAACCATGATTAAGGCTATATTTATAAGTAATAACTGTTGTCTTTAAAAATATAAAAATCCAAAAAAATTATTTAAGACAAAATAAAACAAATTAAATTTTTTTGGGGGGTTTACATTCTATCCATCATAAAAAAAATTGTCGTCAAAATTTGAAAATGGACAATCAATGGTAAGGGTCGGCTAGTGTAATTAATATTGCTCAAAGTGGTGTGCTATGTTCCTGTAAACCACCTAAAATTTCACTATAGATTTTTTATTTTGTTTTCTTTGGTTTAATTCTAGTATTCGTATCTCAAGGACAAATACGTATATACAAAGCCTTTGTAAATTTTTAAACAAAAGTTTCATTTAGATTTTTAATATATATAGAAGTAAATATTTTGTTTCAGTATAATAAAGTAAATATTTTTGGTTTGAATAATTTAAAATGTGTCGTACAAGATTTACCAAACTTTATTTTTTACTAATATATAAATGATATTTTATTTGTTATATAAGTATAAGTAACAATTTAAAATAATATTTTTCTTTTGTACTATTTGCATGCGATGTACATGAAAATAAATTTATGTATATTTATAAAATTTGATTTTTCGAAAATTATTTAGAATTATTTTAATTATAAAAAGGTATTTTAAATTTATGTTTAAATATTTATGGCAATTCAAATTTGGATTAGATTTTATTGACTTAATTTAAATTGATTTAAATTAATTATGAGATTTATCTATTAGGGGTTTAAAGGATTACTAATCCTCATCTAACTAGGAGCTCATATCCTATATAAGGAGAAGCTTTCTTGTTTTTTTTTCAATTACTTTTTTTTGCAAAACACCAAATAAATCCATGGCCAATTTTCTGCCCATCCATAAGTGTCCGTACACCGTCTCGGTGTCCACCATCATCGTGTCAGCCACGACGGCCTCGGGTCCGACCCCGAGTGTCTTTGCTTTACATTAAAAAAATTTACTATTACATTTTATGTCATGTCCGACAAACCTGGACACGATTCCTTTGCAATGGCCCATCCCTATCGTGTCGGACATATCCCTGACATGACTCAACCACAGAACCTAACTCTAACCTAGCCAAACCACTCCCCTGACATCCTCGCTGTCGCCACCATCATCACCACCACCCCTGTCACCCTTGGGAACACAACACCTCCGGCTTCTTTCGCTGCTACCACGCCATCGTTGAACCCCCATCTTCAACCTCGATGTCGGCCAGTCCGCTCTGTCGCCGGCCGTGACCTAGGTCATGCACCGCCACCAATTGGAGTCTCCAGCGCTGTGCCCAACCACGTGGACTGCCGCTATCCATCGAGCGCCTTCTCCTCCGCAACTATCGATCTGCCGTGGCCGTGCTCTGCCACTCGAGTTGGTACGAGCCCTCTCTCTTCGACCTCTCTCCTGCTCTCTTTTTCTCCCACAATCTCTCCTCTCTCTGGCTCTCTTTTCCCTTCTTCCTTTCTTCTCTACCTCGCTCTCATTCTCTCTTTAAATTGGAACAACTTTTTCTAAATCCAAAATTTCTTTCTTTCTTTCTCCTTTTTTTTACTTTATTTTGCTGGGCCCTGTATTTTATTTGTAAATTTTGTTACTGGTTGGGCCAGTTGGGTTGAAAATTTTCTACAAGCCTATATATGTATTAATACCCTTGTTATTATTAGTAACAACTTCTTTTAGCATTAGCTATTTTTAATATACATGTTAAATATTTTTACTTGGCCCTATATGTACCTTCAAACTTGAGTTTGGAAACCCTAGCTATAATAGTAAGTATATTTTTTTATCTATTTAAATAGTAGCTATTTTTACCTAAAAAGTGTATTTGACAAAATTATGATTATAGCCTAAATTAATTTCCTAAAATTTTCAAGTATGTAATTATCTAAAATATTTTGGGGTAATAAATATTTTTCAAAAATTACATTGACTATCAATTCTTGACCATGGCTAATCGTATTTTCTATTCTCTTGCGAAACTGGACTTCCTTATGTCGACCCTAGCTAATTGGACTGTTCTGGACTCGATGACACAATTTGTTCCATCATCGGAGGCTATCTTGTGAAGTTTTAACACCAAATTCAATTATGTGCCATCATGATTATCGTACCACACCAAGCACCACTACCAGACAAGATAACTTACCATTACTGTTTATTTACTTAGCTCATCATATTGCATGCATTTATTTATTATTTATTTTTTTGCAATATAAATTGTTCTTCTAAATCATATGTAGATATAATTTACTGTTTAGTCATGTTTTTGTTATTTTATTTATTTTTATGCACATTGACCTAGAATTAAGCGACCAACTTTGTTTATGCTGCATTCATGATTTTGACACATTTGTGCCACGAAGTCTCGAGTTGCATATAGATCTCGGACTTGCGTAGCCGGCTGGCCACCAGTACGTATAGTCTGTGCGATAGGATTAACTGCTAATAGTAATTGTATGATTAGTTTGACTTAGCAGTTATATGTGTCGTGGATACGACATAGATAGGCATAGGGTGGGAGGATAGTTCCTTAGCATATAGCCATGTATGCACGTCTTCTTTCGTAACCCAGAAGCTCTGCCGAAGATACGGTGTGAGATGTCCCTACTGTTACTGATACCCTCTGACATTCGAGGAACATTACGAACGCTGGCCCCTGGTGCCCAGAGAGGGGACTAGGCCAATCCCAATAACTAGAATGCCCATGGGTTTGAGGTTTGTTCTTAAATTGCATTCACATAAAATGGTTAGGTGTTACTACATAATTCCGGCAGAGGAGTATTTTTGTTATTTCAATAATTTTTGATAATTGTATTAGTGATGGTAATATTTATTTTATATATATATTGGTTGTGTGCTAACTACTTAGATTAGACCATATGATTAGTTGGTTAGTAGGCTACCCTATTTATTAGACTTGTGGTAGTGGACCAATTAGACTAGACATGACACTAGAGTCCAACAATTAGTATAACATGACACTTGGACCTATACTTTGGACTAGGCACAATTTGACCCATTAGTCGTGCCATTTATTAAATAGAGATTAGACTAATTACCAAAATAGGATTAGAAGCTTCTATGCATTAAATAGCCTTCATGACAACCATGGAGGGCAATTTGGAAAATTCCTAAATTACATAGAGAGGGCCTCATGGCCGACCACATAAGAGGGAGGGGATCCATCTCTCTCTTTATTTCATTTTGTGCTATTTCTTTTCGATTTGGTGTTATTTTCCAAATTGATCCATCCCTCCACCAATTCTTCTCAATTCTATTCCATTTCTCTTCCAAATATCTTCATTCTCGTCACTTGGAGGAGCCTAGGAGCTTGGTGGCTAGGAGCACTAAAGAGGCATCCAATTGCTAGGAGTGTGTGTCCGGATCGTGTCTATTTGGCTTTGCATTGAGAATCCATCTCCCAATAGGTATACATCTCAATTTTCTCTCTAATTAGATTCTAATTGTTCAATTTGACCCTTAAAATTCACCCATGGACTAGGACTACCAATAGAAGAAAGATCTAGGCTCTAATGACCCTTTATGTGGAAGTTATGTTGTATTTTGTGCCAATTTTGGGAGAATTCTGAGATTGGTGCACCAAGTGTTTATCATTTGGTAATCTAGATCTAATTAGACTAGATTTGGTTGTGTGTGTCTAGATCCGTATCCATAATTGGATACTAATATGTCGTATCATGATGCGGTAGGACACACAGTTATTTTGGAGATTTTCTCTTCCACACTTGCGGCACACATGTCCAATTCTTTATGACACATTGCACTAGCTATAGAATACTCTAGTTAGGCTCTAATTTATATTTTGGGCATGCTAATATAATGTGGACTGGTTCAAACAAGATTTGGTATAGGTATTTTGGGCGTATCACAAGCGTATCGTAGACTAGTGCGATACGAGGGTGATGCACACCAAGTATTTGGGTTTTGGCATTCTTAAGAGTGTCATATGTGTGTCTCCTTCATATAGTCTTGTGTGTGTGTGTGTGTGTGTATATATATATATATATATATATATATATATATATATATATATATAATTCTGGACAACAACGGCAACACCATCAAAGACCAGAAAGGTATCCAGGAGGCAGCGGATGAGTACTACTCCAAATTGTTCTCCAAAGAGACAGTCATCAGGGACCCTTCCTTTATGGAGGCGATTTCGTATCTCATCAATGACGACGATAACATCCGGCTTGAGACACCTCTATCCGAGCTTGAAGTGAAAGACGTTGTCTGGGCTCTAGACGAGCACAGCGCACCGGGCCCAGACAGTTTTTCGGCAGGGTTTTTTTCGCTCCTGCTGGGACATTATAAGACAGATATTCACGAGGCGGTAGTCGCCTTCTTCCAAGGTACGGCGTATCTGAGAGCCATCCCGAGCACCAATCTCATCCTCATTCCGAAGAAAGATAACCCGGAATCCTTTTGCGACTTTCGTCCTATCAGTCTGTGCACCTTCACCAACAAAATCATGTCCAAGATTGTTGCATCCCGTATGTCTGATCTCCTTTCCAAGATCATCTCTGAGGAGCAAAGTGGCTTTGTACGCGGTAGAAATATCTAGGATAATATAATGTTAGCTCAAGAATTAATCACCTGTATGAAATTCCCGGCAAGAGGGAGCAACATAGCCATCAAATTATACATGGAGAAAGCATACAACAAGCTGGATTGGCAATTCATGATCTGGATTTTCAGAGCCTTCGGATTTTCTGAAACCTGGACCAACATCGTGTGGAGATCGATCATCAACTCCTGGTTCTCAACAGTGATCAATGGACAGGCAGATGGTTTCTTTACTTCAACCCGCGGGGTTAGGCAGGAGGATCCCCTCTCGTCCACCATCTTCATCATCACGGCGGATGCCCTGAGCAGGAACCTCAACAGGATGACTTGTTCTACCAACTTCTATCATATCATACGTCTAGCGGCTGCCCCATTATCACTCACCTCGCATTTGCTGATGACATCCTAATCTTCTCCTCCGGAGATATCGGATCAGTAGAGGTGGTCCACAACACCCTCCAGAAATATGCTAGCTGCTCGGGCCAGAAGGTCAACCCGGATAAAAGCGTCATCTACACTCACCACAAAATTACGAGAGAGCAAGCCGACACCCTCTCCAATACTACCTCCTTTCCTATCAAGCACCCCCCATTCCAATATCTGGGCTGCCCCCTTCTGTACGGGAAATCTAATACGGGCATCTTCGAGGACCTGATCAGCCGTATCAGGAAAAAGCTTGAAGGATGGCACAACGTGACGCTATCTCCGAAAGGCAAGATGATCCTCATAAACCACATCCTCACATCCATCCCCATCTATACCCTCGCAGCGTGCTCCCCCCCAAAAAAGTCCTTAATTATATCGAGAGCATCTTCAGCAACTTCTTCTGGGGTCACAGCGACGGCATCGACAAGCACCATTGGGCCAGTTGGGACACCTTGGCCAGGCCGACCGAGGAAGGGGGCTTCGATTCACCAAACTCTCCCACATTGTCAATGCATTCTCGATGAAACTGTGGTGGAAGCTGTGCACCACTCAGAAGTTATAGGCTATATTCATGAAGGCCAGATACTTCAAGAACATACACCCAACGACGGCCATATCTAATAGGAGATCCTCAGCAGCATGGCATCGTATACTCATCGGACGCTCCCTTGCCGAACCTATGATGCGTCTCAGGGTGGGCGACAAAGAATCTCAGGCCTTCCTGGAAAGATAGGTCGGAGATACCTTAATCCTCAATTACTCAGAAGCCCACAGGTTTAGCAAGGTCAAGGACATGTGGGACCCCGGTGGAGACGATTGGGACTGGAACATAGTACGGGATTGGGCTGGTTTCGAGACGGTTGAGCTCATCCATCGCGAAAAAACTGAAGATCGGGACTGACGCTGACGAGCTCAGGTGGCAGGAGGGCGGGTCGGGCTGCTTTTTGGTCAAATCGGCCAGAAAAGTGATCCGAGGCACGGGGATGCCGCTCTCTAACATGGTGTCGTTCTGGCAAACTTGTATCCCCAAGAAGTGGTCCTTTATTATTTGGAGAGCCCTGCACAAAATTCTTTCCACTGATGACACCCTCTGCACAATCGGATTCAGCCTTGCGTCCGCATGTACATGCTACACCGACCGTAAATCAGAAATAGTGGACCATATCTTTTGTCAGGAAGAACTCCCGACCATGGTTTGGAGCTCTCTCTCCCGTCGCTGCAGGACGAACATTGGGGGTGAGCACAACGAAGACCTCATCAAGACATGGAGCTCAGGATCCCAGGACCATCTGATTGTCGCAGCTGCTGCGACGTGGGTTATTTGGAAGAACCATAACAAGGCTAGATATGAGGGCCATTAGTACGATGCCGACCAGCTGATCAGGGAGACCATCAGGCAGTGCGGCAAGCGGCGTAATGCTTACTACGATCGCAACCAGACCCCCGTCTGGAACTCCTTCATATCCTAGTTCGAGTCGTTTTGGGCTTCCTCCCTCCCCTCCTTTTATTAGTATACGTGTATAGGCTTCGACATTTTGTGCCTTCTGGTATACTTGTATAGCTTCGGCTTTTCTTCTTATGGAATAATATGGGGAGTTCTTCTAAATATATATATATGTGTGTGTGTGTGTGTGTGTGTGTGTGTGTGAGGGTGTCATGAGGGTAGTGTCTTGTGTGCACATATGTGTATATAGGGGTGTATATATATTCCTGTGTGTTGTGTGTGTCCATATTATATATATATATATATATATATATATATATATATATATATATATATATATATATATATATATATATATATATATATTGGAGAAAAAATTGTTCAGCTTTGAAACTAACATCTCTACAATTGCAAGAGTCTAAACATAATATGATAATAAAATTTCCTGAACAGGAGGGGTGAAGAAAAAGAAGCCCTATACCCAATCTTTTCTTACCATTTACAGAAACCAACAACAAGACCTTCAACATGATGTTTTAACATCAGCAACTGCCACCAAACTAGTAGAAGCTCATGGCACAAAGAACTTTCAGGTGAAGAAAAAAGGAATTTGTGAGCATGCAGCATCATGCTAGCAGAAACTCTTAGACAAATTTACGGCATGAGAGTCTGAACACTACGCTAAGATAACTGAGCAAGATGATTTTCAGAATAATAAGATCCATCACTTGCTGCTACTGCTACCCATTCCCAACGTCAGTTCAAGGTCTTCAACCCCAACCTAAGGATCCTCTCCCCCCTTCCAAGGCTTCACCCTACTGCTCTCAAACTCAAACTCTGCAACTGCCTCGCCCCCTCTCCGGCATCCCTCCTCCAGGACCCACGACTAGCCTGTTGCCTTGAGGCGACCAGGTTGACGAGATTGTAGGTGGGTGAAGCTGGAGATGTCATCTGGAAGCTGACCCACCGTCCAGAATCCATAGTAGAGACATCAGACTCATCACTATTCTGGTATGGTTGATGGGTGGAGCTGGCGGCCTCCACGAGTAGGGCTGGCAGGGGCTGAAGCATTAAACAGAGGGTGGCAGAAGATATTAATATTGTAATCCCAATCCGATTTCTTCAGCTTCTGAGGGCGGAAGGTCGGTGAGGAGAGGGGTGGGGTCACAGGTGCGATGTTGGAGATACGGAGAGGTAGAAGAGCAAATTTATGGAGGAAGGAAAGGAGTTAGGAAGGATGGATGCTCGGATTAGGGTTAGGGTTAAGGCTAGAGATTGAGCTATCAAGACGATTGGGGCTCGGAAAGGAGGATGAAGTTGGGCTGGCATGGTAGGAAGGTACAGGACTAGGATAGAAAGAAGAGGGTGGGATGAGGTGATAGGATGAGGAGCATGGGCTTATGTTTGTCGGTGGACCACCATTGGCTTCTTCAGGAAATGGTATTGATGGCTTGCATCCCTTCCGGTAAGTGGTGCCGTCCTCCTCGACGGTCCATCCAGCCTCGGCACAGAGGGCCTTGAGGACCTCGTTGTTGTCACAGTGCTTCAGAAGCTTGTAGCTACCAAAGGTCCTGAGACTGGTGAAGATCCTTGCGACTATGGCTCTCCTCCTCCTCTCCCTCCTCTTGTTGTTTTCCCTCTCCTTCCATGTCGGCAATCGACCTCCCCCGACGTCATCCCTCTCCCCTCTCTCTCTCCGAGTTTTTCTTTTGAGCTCATGTATATATATATATGAATGTGTGTTGTAACTTGGCGTATAGGTAGAAGAATTTGTATAGCGTGGCTAGAATTTGATTGTGTGTGTATAGGTAAATGCACATATGTGTCTTGCATGTGTGTGTGAGTACCTATAGGCATAGATGGATATATGTGTGTGTGCCTAGAGGTATAGGTGAGTAGTATATGTGTGTATCTATTTGGGATAGATACATAGGTGTACATATGAATATATATTTTTTTATATATATATTCATATATATTTATATGTACACCTATGTATCTATCCCAAATAGATATATATATATATATATATATATATATATATATATATATATATATATATATTTATATATATATAAGTGTGTCTATATGCTAGGTAGTTAGTGCCATAGAAGTAGTCTAGGGAGGAGGAATGTGAGTACACTATTTTGGTTGACAGATAGCAAAAGCTTAGGAAATCAATGAGCAAGGAGAGGGGGGGTACTATCAGACCTAAAATTCATCCATCAGACTGTGTTGCATGTCTCCTTAGAACTCAATGATATAGTAGTAGGAACCTATAGAAAGAACATGTCCTAGTAGCAGCAGTATCTGTACTAGTGAATAAGGGAGGAGCAGCAACTAAGTGTAGGCAGCATGTGTGTGTTGAGATAGAGAGTGTATGTATTAGTGATGCTCATGTGAATAGTATAAGAAAGAGATATTGACACATAAGTATAAGTGGTATTGAGTGTAGAAGGGAGTTGGGTAATTGGGGCTCGGGAAGTAGCACCAGTTAACATCATTGGGACAACAATATATAGGTAATGTTGATGACAGCAGCTATTGGCAGTAGTGTGTAGGAGGTTGCAGTTAGACAGCAGCTGTGTAGTATTGCAGCAGTGCAGTAGGTATAGTAGAGGGGTGTATTATTGTTAACAGCAGTAGAAGAAGAACTGCTACAGCAGCAGCATGAGGATTGGGCAGAGAGCAATGTTGTTACTGCAATGCCTATGCAGGGATATGAAGAAGCAGGAGCATTGCTGCCTGCAGGCAACATAGCATTATGATGTATCTACTGCTTATGGAAGCAATATGTAACAGGGGTTAGAGCAACTGCACATAACAATAGTATCTAGATTGCTAGTAGAAGCAATTTAAGATGAGAGTGCAGTACTCTTTTTGTGGGTTCAAGAGTGTGGGTTTGTGTAAGGATATGGGTAGGCATAGAGATAGGTAGATGGGTATGTGTATAGGTAATTGGTTTTAGGAAAAGCCTATGTTGGTGTAGGTTAGTATCTAGACAAGTGACATCGGTTTAGGTAGTGTAGGGTATGTTTAGGTAATGTGTGAAGGTTTAACATATAGATATGGAATATGTGGAATAGGTAAAGGGTTGTGTTAGGATACCTACGTGTAAGGTATGTAGGTAATAGTGTAATGCATAAGGTAATTCATATAGATAGATGCTGGGTAATGATTAAGGTAAAGGGTAAAGTTAAGGTTTGAATATAAGCATATGTAAATATATATTAGATACATAGGGATATGAACTAGTATGGCCTAGTATTGGTTAGAATACCTTGGTATGGTAAGGTATGGTAAAAACTAAGGTATTGACTAGTTGACCTAGTATAGCAAGGTATCGACCTAGTTGACCTAGTTTGACTTAGAAATGACATAGAGACCTAGTATCAAGCAAGTATAGCATGTTTATGATTCCAAAACACTAATTGATATTGATATTCTATATTTAGGTCTTCGAGACACTATTTCAGATATTGTTGATACTTTATACCAGATTTCAGGCGAGTACATTCTCTGATAGTTTTTATTATCTGATATTTGCTATGATCCATGTATTTAGTGATGTTCTACTTGATTTCTGACATAATGGTTATACGAATTAGTTGTCATGGATTTTGTCTTAATATATATATTGATTCTCACATTTTATTGTATACATTGATCACCTTGCTCATATGTTGACACCATCTTATACTATTATGGATAGCCAATCATATGTTACCCGTATGATTGAGCTGTACTATTGTGCTATTATGGATAGCCAATCATGTTGGATTGAGTCATACTCTTGTACTATTGTGGATAGCCAATCATACGTTACCGTATGATTGAGCCATACTATTGGGCTATTGTGGATAACCAATCCTGTTGGATTGAGCTGCACTCTTATATTATTATGGATAGCTAATCATACGTTACCTGTATGATTAAGACATACTATTATACTATGGTGGATAGCCAATCCTGTTGGATTGAGCCGTACTATTGTGATATCGTGGATAGCCAATCCTATTGGATTGAGCCATACTATTATGGATAGCCAATCATACGTTACTCGTATGATAGACACATACTATTGTGGACATTGTTGTTGATAGAACACTTGTTGGAAATGACGATTCAAAATACATTTAGTTCAGTTTTCATGTCTATTTTATATTCATTGCGATACTCTTTATTACTCAATCTTTTTATTCTTATTACATGATATGCCATATAGTATGGTACAATTCTACATACTCATAATGTATTACACTCACTTTACTATTTTATAGCATTTATCATATAATTGAAACTGTGTTAGAGTTCGTGATTCACTCCAATCCTTGACTGGATAATATTTTTTAGAGGATCTTGAGAACTTCTGCTCTACCTATTATGGAGCAGGTATAGATATGGGCTGTCTTTGGGGACCCAGGAGGAGCCAGCTCAATAGACAAGATACTAGTAGCGACTCATCTAGATTAGCTACTAGTACTAGATTTGTCTTCAGCTTCTAATTATGAGATGTTATTATTTTATAAGACTATGTTTAAGCTGAGATAGTTAGACTCATAGACTCTTTATGTGATTTTGGATTATGTTATGCTTCTAGATTTCTTTTATATTTTTATATCATATCTTTTATGTCCTTATCGTGCTATTTATCGCCCTTATAGTTACTATGATTGAGTATGAGTATTATCATCATCTTGTCCTCCGTATGGAGTTGAGATATCATGGAATGGTTCCATATACTATGGAGTGAGATGGTTAGATAGTATTATTGACCTAGACAGTTCGATGCTACGGCATAGACTGGACGTACCTACGTTTTCGTGTCCTTACATAGGGTGCAGGTCGTGACATTAGGCGACCTTATCCTTTTAGGTATATATACTTTTTGGTTTGTGTACTTATACATGATCATGGCTTGGAACAATATTTTAGTCGCAAACTAGTATGCCACACCTTGTCCTTGTTTGGTTGTAGGTGTGGTTCACCGCTTCGATGGTAAAATATTAAACCTTGTTGTGATCCAGATTCTATATCAGATTTATGGCATGAAAAAAAATACTTTATCATAGATTAGGGTGTCATATCTTATCCTTTTTTGGTTGGAGTATGGTACACTAATTCAAGGATGGAGTATTGGACCACGTTATGATCCGAATTATTGTTAGACAGTTATATTCAGTATTATGGCATATTTTTTCGTATCTTTTTACGTCCCTCTTAGGACATGGTGATTGTAGAAGCATGGAAAATATGGGGTTCATGCGGATTATAAATTGCCATATATGTACTTTGGGCCAAAATAGGTCCGCATAAAGGAAAGCCGTATGACAGATTCAATGCCTTATGCGGCCCGTCGACAACCAGCCAGCAGAAGAAAGATATGCGGCCAAGAGGAATAGTTTCGCCTGATAAAGCTGACAAGATCTGTCAAAACTGACAAAAATGACAGCTCTGACACTTTGACATAAAAGATAAGACGTGAGACGTCACCAAAAGCAGGATTCATACTGCTTTCATGCGGCCAGAAGGAGTGTCACCTAAGCCGCTATGAACCTTATGCGACTCAAATATATGCGGTCCCCAAAATCTACGAACTTCATGCGGACAAGGGTGACTGTGACCAAAGCCGTATGAGCTTTATGCGGCCAAAATACAGAATCTATGCGGCTTAAATCCTTAAGCTATATGAGTCTCATGCGGCTCTACATGGTCGAAAACTGAGAGACTCATGCGGCTCAAAATGATTCCGATGACAGGACACGTGGCAGGATGACCAAGTCTTAACTACCCAAATTTGCTGTAACAAAATCCCAACAAATCGACAGATGGCGGCCAAGGAGCGGGTCTTCACGTGCTATGCGGCTCAACATACATAATACTATAAATAGCAGGGTGCCACACCCCTGCAAAAGGCTGACAACCTTCGAAAAGTAAATTCTTCAAGAGCTAAAGACTGCGTCAGATAGTCCACGGAGTAAGGCAGAGTTGATACACTTTCCCGAGCCTCCACCGTCATCCCCCAGAATCAAACCTAAACAATTGTACTTAGATTGTTTCCAAGGAATTCTTTCTAGGCTTTTCTTTGTACAAATCAATTTCAGTATTTCTGTAATACCTGTCTTTAATTTTTAATGGCAAATACGATGGCAACTCTGCTGGGGACGTCCTTCTCCTCGGATGAGAAGCTGGTGATGTAATCTGACGCGTCCAAGCTCGGCTCTACACAACAAATGCTTGTGGTTCATTTTGACCAACAAGCCTTCGAAAAAATGCTCTCTGAAGGAGGCGCCAGCCCGTCTCAAAAGCGAGCCAACCCAAAGAAAACTCGCAGGACATCGGCGCACAGAACTGTTGCCCCTGACCAAGTTCTCGAAGAGGCTCCTTCTGTAGCCCAAGACGGTGACCAAAGCTCTCATGCAGCTTTACTTCTGATCGCAAAGGGCCCCACTGTCCCCAAATCCAGCAGAGGAAAATACTGCGATGTTGAGTTTTTGGGGGCACAAGGGAAATCCATACAGACAAAGAAAAAGCCGTATAAGAGAGATGGGCAGTCTGTCCATGCGGCAGTCAACTCTGGCTACAAGCAGACAACTCATGCGGCAGCCAACTCTGGCCGCAGGAAGATGGCCCATGCGGCAGCCAACTCTGGCCGCAAGAAGATAGCCCATGCTGCAGCCAGCTCCTGGCCGCAAGAAGATAGCCCATGCGACAGCCGAACCTGGCCTCAGACAGGATGTTTCATGCAGCCCTGTCATAAGCTCTGTGTTCAACCGTCTCTCATGCGGGCCCGACGCCATGCGGCCTATTGAGAATATAGGATGTATTAATCTGGACTCTTTCTACTATGCGCCTTCGGGTGCTAAGTCAAAGAAGTCTAGGGCAGTGCGGGCCCAACAAGCCCAGTCAACTGTCCGAGTTGCTGATTGTCAACGGGCCCCGTTGACAGTTATACGGGCTCCTGATGGAAAGTTGTACAGAACCACCTGCGTCCAGTCCCCCAGGGCTAACGGACAGGGTAGGTCCTTTAAAGTCTCCCTCCAACGTTCCAGAGTAAGTGCTTTTACTAGCCACGAATCAGGGAGCAAACATGATACCTAAGTACCCGTGCGCTCGGGATACCCGAGTCCACAAGTTTGGTGCAAAGGTAGATCAGCTTGCTACCGAATTGCATGAGGTGATTACTCACAAACGCAAGGTGGCAGCGTTGGCATGCAATGAGTCCCTCTCGGGACGTCGTTGCACCCAAGTCATCATCAACTGATGCTTGTGAAAAATCAGCATGCACCTGAAGGACAGACAGTCAGTTTTCCAACGATTGCAGCAGCCAGCACCTTATCCAACAACAACTCAAGAAACAGGTACAAATTCTGGGAGACAAGGAGTTTTCTCTCGCCTCCTGTAATTCAACTCAGAAGGTTCGTAAGGGAGGAAAGAAGACATGCTCTTCCGGCCCGGCGATCTCAGCCAGTATTGCAAGGAGACCCTCATCTGGAGGGTTACCACCGACAACCACAGGGGGTGTCTATTTAGGCACTAGATCCAACAAGAAGCTTCTAGCACCCGGGGGTGCACCTTCGGCCTCCTTGAGAGTAGATGAAGCTGGGGGTAGCAGTCCCCTCAATATATACGACAACCCGGTGTACCAAGAGCACACACAGGGGGTAAAGATCCCCCAAAACTGTACAACAGACTTGGATTTCCCTGAGGGCCACCACCCTCACCAAGACGATACGACTTCTTGCGCAGGGAGTAGCACCCCTTCCGAGTTCCGAAGAAGATGACATTACCGACATTCTCGACGATTTCTCTGTACAAGGGTATGGTACAGAGAGCACCTCTGCTACAATCCCTTCCACCTCTACCCACGTGAGGACAGTCTTTATGGCTGACGATGATCATGAAGCACTTTCTGACCGACAATGTCTAGAAGTACTGAAAGCCATGCTCCTGTCCCTGGTCAAGTCCGTGGATGAAATCAAAGCCGTCTTGCCAACTCAACTAGCAAGGACGCCCGGACAAACAAGCTTAGGACCCACAGTTAACGCGAACTCCAACACGACCTCCCCTCCTTTGGGTGATGATCCCTTAGCAGCATCTATTCCTTCAGCTGCAAATGAATCCAATAAGGCAAGAAGGGAAGTCCAGGAGCTTCGAACAATGTTCAATGCCCGAGACTCCTCTCGGGACCTCAGAATACGGCAGCCGTATCCCATTGCATGGAGAGATGTACCTTTCTCACTATGGTACAAGTCGTTCCATATCGATTCTTATGACGAAAAGACCTCTGCTAGTCGGTACATGACTTACTTTGAAGTCACAATCGACCACTTGTCGCATAGTGATGCTATCCTTACGCGATTATTCATCGGAGCATTAGAGGAGATCGCGTTCGACTGGTACCGCAACCATCCCGATAACTGCATCCATTCTTTTGACGGCTTCAAGCACATGTTCCTGGAAAGATTCTACGAAGTGGAGCATGATGTAACGATATCATCTCTCAGCGACGTCATTCAGGTAGAGAGGGAGCTAACAAGGAACTATATCGAGCGGCTCCACCAAATCGCAATGAGATTGCCCCAAGGCAATCTCGAGAGGTCCTTGATTGAAATCTGTCAGAAGAAGTTGCTCCCCGCAATTAGCCTCTGGATGGGTGATGATCAGTTCAGGGATTGGATGACCTTCATCATAAGTGCTACCAATGCAGAGGTAAAATTGAAGAAGGCTCGCTAGCTGGAATTACACATCCCAGATAGAGAGGATAAGGGCAGACGTCCTAGTTCCACCTCCAGCAGCAGCAACAGTGGCGCCACCTCCAACCGGGATAATAAGGGCAAACAGGCCATGGTCGCTGATGCGACCCAGAAGCCCGAACAAAAGCAGACGGAAGGTCCGTGGCCTAAGGTGAATTACTCAATTGAAGATAGTCAGGTCAAACCTATCTTCGATATGCTCTTACAAGGAGGTAGGATCCAGCTCCCTCCACCAAGGTGCGAGCCCCGAGCGGCAGAAATGGAGGACCCAAAATATTATCACTTCTACCGCTATGTCCATCATTCCACTCAGGACTGCTTCCAATTAAAGCGGTACATTCAAAGTCTTATCGACTCCAAAGCTCTATCGATAGACTTCGAAGAGGTTACCATGGCGGCAAACATAGGTATCAATTCAGTTCGAACGACTTTCCTCCAACAAGCACTCCGGACGGGGTAATACCTGTCCCCGGGCAACGATGGAGGTTACTAATCTTCCATCCGTCCGAAGCCAGACATCTGGATTGGTACCTCTCACCACATCACGAGAGAGATCATGTGGGTGCATCCTAGACTTAGTGCCCGAAGTTATCCCGGGAGGTGTCATCTCCTACTAACAAGAAAAAGGACGGGAAAGTCTAAATCCTGCCATACAATTTCAGCCGAGGCTGAGGAAGCTGTAGCCATTATTACCCGGTCTGGAGCACAAGTCCAGTCCGTATGGGATAGTTCATTCGAAGATCCTCAGCCGGCAACGTTGCCTCCGTCTGATGTTCCAAGGCCATCTCAGCCTCCACTGGCGGATAAATCCAAGCCAAAGGAAACTCGCTTCGACAGGCCACTCCGTAATGATGTACCTCAGGGACTGGAAGAACCTTACAACTTTGACATATTGGCACAATTGGCTAATATGCCAGCAAAGTTCTCTTTATACGAGCTCCTAAGGCTCTCCAAGGATCATCGTGTCGCATTAAGCGAAGCACTCTAAAATGCTGATGCCTACTTAGCTCAGGTCAAACCTCCAGGGGAAGACCCGCCAGCAGATCTACAGGGCAGCGATAGCACATATGCAATGCCTAACATCATATTTACTCTACAGGACATATTGATCAAGTCTAATTTGCATGATCGCTCCTTGTACTACACTGGATACATAGGCGACATCTAGGTGGATCGGATGCATATCGACCCTGGCTTGTCAATAAGCACCATCCCGAAAAGCTTACTCCAACTTCTTGGCATCCCTGTGCACCGACTAGCGATGACCAATACTGCCGTTAGCGGTTTTAACTCGGGAAGGAGCTATCCCCTAGGGAAGATCCGATTGAAATGTCCGATTGGTGATTTAAAGACGGAGGTTACGTCATAGATGCAGACACCTCCTACAACATCCTCCTGGAACGTCCGTGGATACTTGACTATATGATCGTACCATCTACCCTTCACCAGTGTTTCAAGTATGTCAATAAGCACGGCTTCGTAAAAACTGAATTCGCCGATATCGATCCCTTCAAAGGGGTTGAATTTTGTTATTCTTCGGAGGCTTGTCTATATGAAAAATTCAGAAAACATATAACTAACGAACTGGAGGCCATCACAGGGCCAGAAGAACCCTTGAGAATTCATCTCATGTTATTCTTCGGAGGCTTGTCTATATGACGAATTCAGGAAACATATAACTGACGAAGTGGAGGCCATCACAGGGCCAGAAGAACCCTTGAGAATTTATCTCCAGGCCCGCAAACCGGACAAGGCCGTACCCCTCATCGCAACCTTGCATAAAGAGATGCTCGGTTCTCCTGCCTCACCTACGCAGTTGGAACCAATGGTCACCCGGCTCTCGAGATCCAGCCAGGAACCAAAACCTGTCATGGAGCCGATGGTGATCCGACTGCCGAAATCCAATCAAAGGCAACAAGAAGATGCGAGGCCCTCTGTAACGTCGATGGTGATCCGATTGCCAAAATCCATTCAAAGGCAACTGGAAGACACAAAGTCCCCTGCCGAGCCAATTGTCATCCGTCTTTCCAAGACGAGCCTGCAACCAAGTGCCGATCCAATACTCTCAGGCAAGTCACTACCTCAAGCTGAAGCCTTGGTGGTCAAGTTGCCCAAGACAACATCCCGACCTCTAAGCTCGCAGGGGTAGCCGAAGAGGACGTAGAACTCGCCAAATACCTGGTGGCACAGACGGATAGTCCCTCTCCTGATGATGTAATCCCCGTGGACAGAGTTCCTTATCTCATCAGTAAGAGGCTGTCGATTTAATATATATATATATATATATATATATATATATATATATATATATATATATAATATACTACCTAGAGTGTCGAGTTATGTACATCAGGTACCTCTGAACTTACACTCTGTTCTTCCCCCCCGAAGGGACTCGCATTGCATCTCTACGAGTGACAAGTCATGTATATTGATACCTCTGAACTTCCGTTTTAATGTTTCGACTACCATATATCACGCCCATATCACCTCTGTTGGATTTTGTTTTAAAATCTATTACCCGCACCACCAGTGCGCAGAAGGGTAATAGGTCCATAAAACTTATCCTAATCTATTACTCGTACCATCAGTGCACAAAAAGAGTAATAGGTCCACAAAATTCCCCGATGAGAAAAATAACCATGTCCATATTACCTCTGAGTTGTTTTCCCGTCCATCACAAACAAATCACCCAATACATAGAACTTCCACGTTGATAACACCTCTGAGTTGTTCTGTGTATCCCCATTTGGCCTACTCCTACCACGTCCTCATTACCTCTGAGTAGGGAGGCTCTACTTTAGACCCATATTTACCACGTCCTCATTACCTCTGTGTAAATATGTCGGTTTTCTCTCCACTTATTATCAGTACTCGCATTGCCAGTACACAAAAAGGGTAATAAGTCCATAAAAATTATCCTAATCTATTACTCGCACCATCAGTGCACAAAAAGGATAATAGGTCCAACAAATTCTCCAGCGAAAAAAAACAACCATGTCCATATTACTTCTGTGTTATTTTTTCGTCAATCACAAACAAATCACCCAATACATAGAACTTTCACGTTGATAACACCGTTGAGTTGTTCTGTGTATCCCCATTTGTCCTACTCCTACCACGTCCTCATTACCTCTGAGTAGGGAGGCTCTACTTTAGACCCATATTTACCATGTCCTCATTACCTTTGAGTAAATATGTCATTTTTTCTCCACTTATTATTAGTACTCGTATCGCCAGTACACAAAAAGTGTAATAAGTCCATAAAAATTATCCTAATCTATTACTCGTACCATCGGTGTACCAAAGAGTAGTAGGTCCACAAAATATCATTCAAATCTATTTGCTCGTATTTCCAGATGCACAAAAGTGCAATAGGTCCACAAAAAACCCCCAGTGGGGTGTCCGTTATCGAACACAAATGTTGTATTAGGCCCTCTAAAACAAGCCCCACAAAATACTATAAATAAAGAATAGAGTGAACATACCCTGCATATTCAAAATCAGTTACATTCATAGGACTACGTCGACAGCAGAAAACAAAGAAAGGAAAATCTAACAATACATAGTTTGGTTAGTTTGACAGCACTTCGTCTTCATCAAAAAGCAGTTTCGTGGCCCTCAAAAGAAGTCATATTTTACTGCTGCAAAGCAAACAGGGCTGTTGAATCCCCAAGGAGCTGCCTGGAGGAGGGCAAATATAGCATGCTATCCTCCCCTCTGTATTGTGGATACCTTAGCCTCGCTCCCTCGAAGGACCATACCTTCAAAACATCATCCCTGATGGTGGTTTCGCCTACGTGGAGAGCCCTGAAGGCAGGACGTTCATAACGATGCCTGACCACCGTCCAACTCTCCGAGGTATAAAGGCCCTTCCTACCACCTGGGAAAAACTCTTGCAAAGCATGAAGAGTCCTGAGTTGTTTGATGTGTATGCCAAAATGGTGCAGGAAAAACTCTTCCAAAGCATGAGGAATTTTGAGCTGTCTGATGTATGTATCAGAATGGTGTATTTTTACTCTATCATCGACACCGGTCCTGGAGAAGTTTGCTAGCCAGATCCTAACAAACATAGAAAAAAAGGGGGGCTGAGCACCAAAAAGAAAACAAAGGACTCTATTTTTTTAGTTATACGGCCTAGCCAAAACAGAATTCATGCGGCCCAAAGTCATGAGGCTGGCTTCATGAAGTACTCATGCAGCTCAAGTTATGAAGCACTCATGCGGCTCAATCATAAAGTGTTCATACGGCTCGATTATGAGGCATTTATGCGGCCCAGTCATGAAATACTCATGCGATCCAGTCATAAGGTGCTCATGCGGCTCCGTCATGAGGCAATTATGCGGCCCAGTCATACAGTATTCATACGGCCCGATCATAAAGTGCTAATGCGGCTCAATCATGAGGCACTTATGCGGCTAAGTCACGAAGTGTTCATGCAGATCAATCATGAGGCACTTATGTGGCTCAGTCATGAAGTGTTCATGCGGATCAATCTTGAGGCTCTTATGCGGTTCAAGTTTGAAATGAGCAGCGGTTATGCGGCCCAGCCCATGCGGCCTTATCATACAGAACACATGCGGTCCAAATGAGATAGGGCCTGCATCGACCATGCTTAAAGCACAAAGGCAGTATATGACAGGCCCGCGTATGAAATATGCGACATGGCCATTCAAAATTCCAGTCGTTGTCTTTCCACCGTCCTTACTCTTGAGAGGGGGTTGCACGTCGGAATGAATGGAAGGAGCGTCTGTCGCTCTCGACGGAGAGGCAAGTCCCCTCTCTTTGGCCGCCGCACCAGTCGACTTGGAAGCCTTTGGAGCCATAGCAGAAAGTATGATAAAGTCGAAGGAGAAGAAGGTGAAAGAGGAAAATCTCTTCCCGAATGACCCCTATTTATAGAGTTAATGAAAAGTTCCTCTTCAGTTCTCGAGATCATTTAAGATAATGACGACATTTGGGGACTTGATCTCTAAATAACCGTCAGCTTTATCTTGAAGAGCGCCCCTTCGATTCTCGAGATCATTAAAGATAATAATGACGTTTGAGGATTTTATCCCTAGTAACCGTCGACTTTATCTCGAAAAGAGAACCCAAAATCCAAAATTAAATCAAGAAAATTAAATACAGCAGTGACAGCTGGCAGGATGATGGGGTCTCCCTGCGGCTCAAGAATTCCCTGTGGCTCGAGATCTCTCTGCAGCTCAAAAATTCCCTGCGACTGGAAGACTCCCTGCGGCTTGACATATTTCTATGCTTCTTATTCAAAGTATTTCAAATTTGCAATTTGGAAACTTTGAAGGGGGTCTTCTAGAAGCATGGAAAATATGGGGTTCATGCGGATCAAATTGCCGTATATGTACTTTAGGCCAAAAAGGTCTGCATAAAGGAAAGTTGTATGACGAGATTCAATGCCTTATGCGGACCGTCGACAACTAGCCGCAGAAGAAAGATATACGGCCAAGAGGATCAGTTCACCTGATAAAGCTGACAAGATCTGTCAAAACTGACAAAAATGGCAGCTCTAACACTTTGACAAAAAGATAAGACGTGAGAAGTCACCAAAAGCAAGGTTCATACACTTTCATGCGGCCAGAAGGAGTGTCACCTAAGCTGCATGAACCTTATGAGGCTCAAACATATGCGGCCCCAAAATCTTCGAACTTCATGCGGCCAAGGGTGACTGTGACCCAAGCCGCATGAGCTTTATGCGACCAAAATACAGAATCTATGCGGCTTAAATCCTTAAGCTATATGAGTCTCATGCGGCTCCACATGGTCGAAAATCGAAAGAATTATGCGGCTAATAATGATTCCTGCGATAGGACACGTGGCAGGATGACCAAGTCTTAACTACCCAGATTTGCTGCAACAAAATCCCAACAAATCGACAAATTGCGGCCAAGGAGCGGATCTTCACGTGCTATACAGCTCAACATACATAATACTATAAATAGCAGGGTGCCACACCCCTACAAAAGGCTGGCAACCTTCGAAAAGCAATTTCTTCAAGAGCTAAAGACTGCGTCAGATAGTCCACGGAGTAAGGTAGAGTTGATAACACTTTCCTGAGCCTCCACCGTCACCCTCCCAGAATCAAAACTAAACAATTGTACTTAGATTTCTTTCTAGGATTTCTTTCTAGGCTTTTCTTTGTACAAGCGAGTTTATAATCAATTTTAGTATTTCTGTAATACCTGTCTTTGATTTTTTTAATGGCAAACAGTGATCTCTCCATGTGTGTGTATTTTTTTGACTTGTCGTAGGAGTTATAGCCAAGATTGTAATATTCTCCTTCCTATCAAAGATGACATGCTCTTGGATCATCCTTTGTTGCTTATATTCTTTATTTCACTATTTCCTTCCTTCTAGTTTAATGTTGCTAGTGGATTTATCTCCATCCAACAACTTATACAATAACAATTCATAATTGATTTATAATATCTTTATTCTCTTTATTTTATGGATGAGATTAGTGAGTCACTGCTATCTATATACTGTATTTACAGCTTATGTATATTTATTATATGGCTGGCATGTTATGTTCCTAGTCCTATGTATTTTAGGACTGGGCATTACATGTTTTTGTGGTGGCCCAAGTAGGTTAACGAATAAATTGTTTGTTAACATCATTGTACCAAGCAAGCCTGCATATAAGATTAAAGACTTCTCATCCATATACTTGATCTCCTTCCTTGATTCCATTTTTGAACTTTCATTTGACTGCCTTAATTTTCATCTTGCTTGATTCCTTTCTACCGTGAATCTTATTTCTCGTGCTTAATAGAGGTTAGAAAAATGACTCGTACTAGGTATATATGTTCCATTGTTCAATTACAATATTAAATGAACTCTTGTAAGTTGGGTAGCATACCTTTGTCCTTATGACCCATTAATGAAGTATAATTAAGTGGTACTGAATATATGCTAGTGTAGGAAGATAGGTTTACTTAAACTATAGAGTTTTAGAGGTCCATACCCCATTTGGTCGACCAAAGCCTTAGACAAGAAGCTGGTAGGACAACTATAGAGGCATAAACACGGGCCGAGTCTTAGATTTTTGAGGAACTTGAACTATTTATGCATTCTTTTATCATCATCTTACGTACTTATATTTTTAGACTATCTTGACTAATGCTGCTATTATAGCCTAGTTTTTTAAGCTTATTTTTTTATTGAGCTTGTTCAGGACATATTTTATTGGGGACGTCCACTAATATATTATCTAATTAGAATCAGTGTATTATGGTCGGATCAACCTTATTGTACTTGGTTCGTTCTTTATATGACTATTCTACGTGGATTGAGATATAGCTGACTTAACTTATTAGACAAATATACTTGCCCTCTAGATAGGTCCGAGCATATCGTATTGGTTACATAACTATACTAATACGAGCTTGCGAATAGGAATCTACCAAAATTGGATCTCAACCGCATCTGCCTTGACAATTCCCTTTTGAACTATTCAATCGCCTTTGAATCCTGTATTTGCATTCAATCAAATCTCCCTTGAACTCTTTATTATTTTTGTCTTTATCTATTTCGAAAAGACAAATGTCGTGCTTAAGGGAAGATAGACATTGAGTATCCTCCTTAGTTTATCGTACCAATTATGGCCATGATAGTTGTACACAAGTGTAGCTAGCCATCGACCAAGCCATATGACTACATCCTCGTCTTGAGTTACTTGTCCTTCCCTCGACCCTAGATCTATTATCATGACATTCTAACCATTTAAAATTGGAGAATGATTAGAACCATTTCCTTGATCGTACCGTAATCTAGGAGACTACCTTCACTCGAAGAACCATGTCCCATGAGTCTCTACTTATTCTCATCTTGATTTAGTCAACCCGTATTCTTTTTATTTTGTAAGTTAACTAGCAACCCTCATTCATTACCTAAACCATACCACGATCCTTGATATTTCTTTCTCCCAATTAGTTTGCTCATTAACCTATTTCGTGACTCGTACAAATCTTGTTCCTTAATGTTTTCCTTGTACGGAGATGAAAATCGGATCATGACACCCTTCAGTCAGAATGGCGCTGGATTAGAAAGGCTCATAGAAGAAGTTAATGGTATAGTTGGATAGTATGACTTGCGATTATAAGACATATACAAGATTGGGATGTATGTGAACACTAGTAGATGCAATGTTAGGAAATATTTTCATGAGATGATAAATAGGGTATTTTTAGTTTTTGAGGTTACTTGATGCTTTAAGGATTAAACTTCTATGAGGGTTACGAATATGAATTTCATGATGAGTTTCTTTGCTATGACTAAATTGAAGTCAATAAATAAAATTTTGAAGATGGAGATTTATTGAATTTTAATTGGATAAAAAGGGTTTTCCAAGGAGTTCAAAAATTTTGAGACTTTAATTTTGAGGATAAATATCAAATTGAATAAAGAAGAAAAGAAAATGTGTTTCAAGAAATTTAAAATTTTGTGGAATATAAAATTTGAGGGAAAACTAATAAAGGAGTTGAGTATAGAAAGGGGCAATATTGACGATTTTGTTAAATCATAAATTTCGAAGATTATGATGAGAATGAGCACGAATTTAGATTTCGAATATTGAGTTATGGATCTCAATGGATCATAATTTGAGATTTAGAAAGTTATTACCTATTTTGAGGTTACACTTTTTGATGTTATGATTATCGAATTTAGACACTGATTGGGATGTCATGTATGCGATCATCTTCTAGACTAAATCTATTAATTTTATTTTTCTAATTGCATGTTTTCATTCAACGTCGTTTCCATCTCCATGCTCAATGTTTTGATCGTATTTTCGTATTAAGAAAAATCATTCTACCTTCTCAACCCTACCAATCTCAGTTATTTCTTAATTTCGAGGACAAAATTCTTGTAAGTTGGGTAGGATGTAAACCCCCTAAAATTTTACTATAGATTTTTATTTTATTTTATTTTATTTTATTTTATTTTATTTGGATCATTTCTAGTATTCGTATCTCGAGGACGAATACATATATACAAAGCCTTTGTAAATTTTTATACAAAAGTTTTCTTTAGATTCTTAATAAATATAGAAGTAAATACTTTGTTTCAATGTAATAAAGTAAATATTTTATTATTTGAATATATTAAAATGTGTCGCATTAGATTTTCCAAAATTTATTTTTATTAATATATGCTATTTTATTTGTTATATAAGTCTAGTTAATAATTTAAAATAATATTTTCTTTTGTACTATTTGCAAGCGATGTACATGAAAATAAATCCATATATATTTATAAAATTTGATTTTTAGAGAATTCTTTGGAATTATTTTAAATTATAAAAAGGTATTTTAAATTTATGTTTAAATATTTGTGGCGATTCAAATTTGGATTAGATTTTATGGAATTAATTTTAAATTTATTTAAATTAATTATGAGAATTATCTATTGAGGGTTTAAAGGATTACTATTCCTTATCTAACTAGGAGCTCATCTCCTATATCAGGGGAGGCTCTCTTGTTCCTTTTCCAATTGTACTTTTTCTAAATCCCCAAATAAATCCATAGCCAATTTTCTGACCATCCATAAGTGTCTGTACACTGTGTCGGTGTCCACCATCACCGTGTCAGCCGTGACGGCATCGGGTCCGACCCCGAGTGTCTTTCCATTACTTTATTATTTTTATAATTACATTTTATGTCGTGTCCGACACACCCGGACACGATTCCTCCGTAATGACCCATCCTTGTTGTGTCAGACACATCCCCGGAATGACTCAACTATAGAATCCTAACTCTAACCTAGCTGCACCACTCCCCTAACCTCCTCGCTGCCACGACCTCCTTCTCAATACCCCGTATGGAAACCACCGCCATTGTCTACACCACAACAGCCCCCCTGATCACATCAATAACCCAACACCACCACCCTCCGATCTCACCATCACCAGTGAACCGTCCTTGCACCACTGCATGATTCCATACCCAGTCACCGAATAAACCCTTTTCACCTCTACATGGCCGACACCACCACCTATTTTCTCTGCCACCACCAAATGCCACCTAAACCTCAACCACCACTACCAGTGCCATTACCATCCCGGCGCCGCACTGCCGTGTGCTGCCCGCTCTTCCTCTCCCAGCTCCAGATTAGCCTTTTCTACGGCCACCATCCCAGTCACCACCATAATGCCGCAACCCCACAACCACCACCGTCATCACCACCACCACCCTTGGGAACACAGCACCGTCTACTTTTCTCTCCGCTACTGTGCCACCATTGAACCCCCATCTTCATCCTCAATATCGGCTAGTCCGCTCTGTCACTAGCCGTGCCCTGGGTTGCACATCGCCACCGCATGGAGTCTCTAGTGCCGCGCCCAATCGTGTGGACCATCGTAATCCGTCGAGCGCCTCCGCTTCTGCAGTCGCCGATCTGTCGTGGTCGCGCTCTGCCAGCCGAGTTGGTATGAGCTCTCTCTCTCTCTCTCTCTCTTCGACCTCTCTCCTTCTCTCTCCCCCCTCAATCTCTCCTCTCTCCGGCTCTATTTCCCCTTCTTCTTTTCATCTCTGCCTCACCCTCCTTCTCTCTCTCTAAATTGGAACAACAACTTCTTCTTCTTTAAATCCAATATTTTTCTTTATTTTGCTGGGCCTAGGATTTTACTTGTAAATTTTATTATGGGTTGGGCCAGATGGGTTGAAAATTTTTCTATAAGCCTATATATGTATGAATACCTTTGTTATTATTAGTAACAAAGTTTTTTAGCATTAGATATTTTTAATATACATATTAGATATTTTTACTTGACCCTATGTACCTTCAAACTTGAGTTTAGAAACCCTAGCTATAATAGAAAGTATCTTTTTTATCTATTTTAAATAGTAGCTATTTTTACCTAAAAAGTTTATTTGACAAAATTATGATTCTAGCCTAACGTAATTTACTAAAAATTTAAAGTATGTAATTATCTAAAATATTTTGGGGTAATAAATGTTTTTTAAATAGTTTATGTATTATTTACACCAATCTCATCAATTATCAAATCATGACCATGGCTAATCGTATTTCATATTCTCTTACGAAACTGGACTTCCTTATGTCGACCCTAGCTAATTTGACTGTTTTAGACTCGATGCAGCAGTCTGTCCCATCATCGGAGGCAATCTTGTGAAGTTTTAACATCGAAGTCAATTATGTGCCATCATGATCATCGCATCACACCAGGCACCACTACCAGGCAAGATACCTTGCCATTACTATTTATTTACTTAGTTCATCATATTGAATTTATTTATTTATTTATTATTTATTTTCTGTAATATAAGTTGTTCTTCTAAATCACATGTAGATGCAATTTACTGTTTAGTCATATTTTTAATATTTTATTTATTTTATGCACATTGACCTAGAATTAAGCGACCACCTTTCTTTATGCTATATTCATTGGCCTTGACACGTTTGTTCCACGAAGTCTCGAGTTGCATATAGATCTCAAACTTGTGCAGCCGGCTGGCCACCGTTACGTATAGACCGTACGATAAGATTAACTGCTAATAGTATTTGCATGATTAATTTGACTTAGCAGTTAATAGAGGTTATATGTATCGTGGATACGACATAAACATGCATAGGGTAGGGAGGACAGTTCCTTAGCGTATGGCCATATATACACTTCTCCTTTCATAATATAGAAGCTCCGCTGGAGATAAGGTGTGAGATGCCCCTACTGTTAATTTGATGCCCTCTGACGTTCGAGGAACGTTACGGACGTTGGCCCCTGGTGCCCAAAGAGTGGACTATGCCAATCCCATATAGCTAGAGTGCCAATGCGTTGGAGGTTTGTTCTTAAATTGTATTCACATAGAATGGTTAGGCGACCTTATCCGTTTAGGTATATATACTTTTTGGTTTGTATACTTATACCTGATCATGGATTGGAACAATATTTTGTCATGAACTAGTATGCCACACCTTGTCCTTGTTTGGTTGTAGGTGTGGTTCACTGCTTCGATGATAAAATACTAAACATTGTTGTGATTCAGATTCTACATCGGATTTATGGCATAGAAAAATACTTCATCATGGATTAGGGTGCCATCTCATGTCCTTATTTGGTTGGGAGGATAGTACACTAATTTAAGGATGGAGTATTGGACCATGTTATGATCCGAATTATTGTTGGAAAGTTTATATTCAGTATTATGGCATATTTTTCTATATCTTGTTACGTCCCTCTGAGGACATAATGATCTCTCCGTGTGTGTGTGTGTGTGTGTGTGTGTGTGTGTGTGTGTGTGTGTGTGTGTGTGTGTGTGTGTGTGTGTTTGTGTGTGTGTGTGTGTGCTTTCTTGACTTTTCGCAGGAGTTCCAGCCAAGATCATGATCTGCTCCTTCCTGTCGAAGATGCTATGCTCTTGGATCATCCTTTGCTGCTTGTATTCTTTATTTTGTTATTTCCTTCTTTGTACTTTAATGTTGGTAGTAAATTTGTCTCTATCTAGCAACGTGTACAATGACAATTCATAATTGATTTATAATATCTTTATTTCCCTTATTTTGTGGATGAGATTAGTGAGTCATGGCTATCTATATACTGCATTTATAGCTTACGTATATTTATTATACGGTTGGCATGTTATGTTCCTAGTCCTAGGTATTTTGCGACTGGACGTTACAGTTCCTACGGTTCCTCCTAATTCAAGCAAGTAATAATCAATCATAAATCAATTTCCTACTCAATGTTCCTAACATAAAACTGCAAATTGTAACCTTCAGTCTCTTCTTGTGTCGCTATCCCATATTCTACAGTCACGACAAAAGTCTGTCCTTGTCGCGGTGCACATGTTTGTTGTCTGGCCTGCGTAAACTATGTCGCTTGATCAGGAAGCGGTCCACGTGGATATCCTCCTGGTGCAATGTGTCGTCTCTCTGGGAAATCTCAAACTTGGTGTTGATTCGAACTTGCGCTAAGCATTCGTTCTATTTGGTTCAAATCGAACCAAAATTTTAAAAATCGAATTAAAAAATAGAACCAAAACTGAACCTAATTAAACAAAAACTGATTTTAAACCAAACCGAAATAATCGATTCGGTTTTTTGGTTCATTCGTTTTATATTGGGTACACAAAAACTTCGATATGCTCCTCGAGATCTTCTCCATCGCCAGCAAACAATTGAAATTTGAAAATAACAAAAAAATTGCTCAAAATTCCTTCATAAACCAAATAATGGAAAACCATAAAAAAATCTTAATTTTTTCAAAAATTTCACCCATCTTTTTTATACAAAGCTCCGTTAAAAACAACAAAAATCCCTAAAAGTTGATATAGCAGCCGAAAAGCTTCACAAGTCACCAATTTTCCTAACGAACGACACATCTAAAGAAAATCAAAATTTAAATACAGAAATATCTATAATGGGTCAGCGTCGAACGAGAGCTGGGGAGGTCCTTCGTATACTCGGTGAAGACAAGGAGGTCGTAGAGCCTTGTGAGCACCGCAAAGAACTCAGATGGATCGGCGCCAGGTGAGAGCCAGGGAGGATCGTCGGGAGGACGGAGAGGACCTCATCGGCGCCTCCATCGTAGCTGCGTCCTTCTTCATCGGATTCCTCGTCGGAGGAAGATGAGGCCATCAAAGAGAGTTAGGGTTAGGGTTTAAAGAAGTTTGAGGAGATTTTTTTCTTACGTGGAGAGAAATTTGGTTCGGGAATAAATATTATATAGACAGAGGAAGGAAAGGCTTTGAGAGCTTTATATATCTCAATCTCTCTCAAAGGGGAGGAGAGAAATAGGATTCTCTCAAGTGAGAGGCGGCAGCAGAGAGAAGTGAGAAAGAAAAGAAGAGAGAGAAATGAAAGCTACTTTTTAGGGTTTATTTTTTGTATATATCATTAAGGGTGTTGTAGTAATTTAGATTTCTAATTCGATTTCAGTTTTGGACCGAAATCGAAGTTCAAAACCAAAACCGATTAAGGGTTTTGGATTTTTGGGCAACCGAACTCGACCCGATTTGGTTCAAAACCGAACCGAAACTCTAATTCGGTTCGGTTGATTTTCGGTTCAAAACCAAATAATGCTCACCCCTAATTCGAACAGCTACTTAAACATAAGCCTAATCTTTGGCGACAATCTTTTTGAAGGTGCCCTCTTTTTTTGCAAAACTGGTAGAGTGCAAGCTCTGGGATCTGATATGGGGTGGCTCTTGGTTGTTGATGTGTGGTGGGGCGTCTTTCAGGTCCTCCCATTGGTGCTCTAGCTAATGATGTCACTGGATGCAGACACTTCTGTTTATCCTCCCTTTTGTTCATGTGCTCCTGGTGTCTGGCTGATGTCAGGACGCTGAGTAGGAAGTATGAGCAACCAATCTACCAGCAGCTGCATCATGAAACTGAGTCCCCATAAAAAATTTTTACTTTTTGCTCCTCAAGTCTGAATTAAGTAAGGGCAAAACGGCTCAAACATAGAAAGTTTGTATTGTACTTTTCTACTGTCATATACCCTGACTAAGGTACAGGAACTTGTCTTGAAGTTCCCCGCAAGCAGCGGCTGGGACGAACATCTCCTTAAAGAGCTTGGAGAACTCTTCCTATATGACTTGGTGAGGACATAGTCGTTGCTCCTCGTCTTTCCACCAATAATGGGTATTGCCGGTCAACTACATCCTCACCGCTGTAATCCAACGCTCTCTAGGAGGCTCGACATCTTCCAACTGATGCTCAATATTTGTGAGCCAATTAAGTGTGCACCTCAGTGGCAGAGGTGCCATCTTTCGAAAATTGGAAATAGAACCCGTCATTGGCTGACAGGTTGGTGTTGCTACTTGTCCAAAAGCCATCACTATACTCTCTCTTAGTGCTTCAGCATGTCACTGTTGGGTATGTTGTTGAATTAGTTGTTGGGCCTACATCATCGGCAGAAACGGAGGTGGTGGAGATAAAGGAACCCCTTGTTGTAGCATCAGTGCCAGTTGTGACGTTTGTCCCTCTGTCTATCAGCTCGGTGGCTGGCCACTCTGCTAAGTAGGTTGGCCCCCAAGTTGTGATGGAGTTCCATCAACATGAGTCATAATGGCATTTTGTAGAGTGCCAACTGGAGTCAAGCTTCTGTCTTGTGAGTCCATTATCTCTAGAAAAAAGAAACCCATTAACCGATGAAGGATTCAAGCAGGATGCAAGTCAAGGAATCGATTGAAGTTAAAGATAGAGATCAATAATGTGTCAAGGCATGTGAATGAGATCCTAAGAGTCTAATATTATTTGCAGGCCCGCTCGGTACAATAACGTAACAGAAACGGGCCACCACAAAAACTATGTCACTCCCCAATCCCAAAACTCACGAGACCAACACATGACTTGGCCAGCTGGTATGAATCATAAGATAATCCTACTATGAAAATCTCATGATTCATACGTAAGTTGTCTATAGAAGGCTCAAGTCTAAGTAATCTATCACTAACATGGGCAATCTAAATCTCATCCACAGTAATAAAGATAAATTGAATCAAAATAGATAAATGATGAATGTAATTATGATTTGAGTTTATCAAGAAGTAACTTACGTCCGGTGAAGACAAATCCACTACAATAAACTAACCATCGATGATGTTGTCAACTACAGTGGTATCGTGGTCTGGTGCCGATCCGTAAACCTGTTGGAACATCTCGTCTATACCTGGATATACCTCATCTATACCTGAAAAAAAAGTCCAAGTCCTCAAGGGGCATAACAAGATACATAATATACAAGCCAACATGTAAAAGTAAATAGCATGTATGGAAGGAAATAAGTAACATATGAAAGATAACCTAAGAATGACAAGTCATATAGAAGAGTGGTACTAGTCGTGGCTAACAAGTAAATCATGGTGACAGCAGTCCAGTGAGATGCTAACAGTCCTATAGAGAGTAACCCAGTGAGGGAGTCCCTATTTATAGTAGGTCTCTATCTTTTTCCTGTGAGGGACTCGCGAGTCGAGAGTAGTCAAGTAGCCAATCCTATTATCGATCAAGGGTCAAGTCAACTCAAATCAAGTACAGATAACAAAATCAAGTCCAGTTCAAGTCAAGCGTACAAGCATATGAGAATCTAGCAAGTATAGTGTAGCATGGATCAAATATGTGACAAGAGAAAGAAAGACATGTAGCATATAAGAAAAAAAGTAAATAATATATAATAAAGCATATACAAGAAATCATGTGATAGTTCAAGAAAGAAATAGAAATGAACAAGAACGACATGAATTAATCATGCATAAATACTGTACAAATTGGTAAGGTATACTTGCATGTAGTCCAAGCCTCTACTAAATCCTCAATACCAAAGTCTCCAAGAATTCACACATAATAAAAATTATAATTATTCTAAATTTACATATGACACATGGGTTCACGGTACACAAGTTTACATGCTTCTAGAGAATACCTAGACCTACTTTTACGGTTTTTGGCTTCCAATATTCAAGGGTAAGTCCCCAATACAAGGACATATATATAAGTCATATGAAAATCATAAAAAAATACAATTTAAACATGATTTATACTCAGTTTTACCTCTGAATTCTAGATTTGGGTTTTTAGATACAGTATATGGTAACGACTAGTTTACACCTATTAGTTTTGCTTGGAGCTTAACCAAGATGTTACCAATTATTGGCCATGACCTATATCTATCAAAATACCCATAATAACATGTCTATACATGATTAAATTATCAGAATTAGTATCTTTTTAAGCATTAATTTCAGCACCTATTTTATGTGTCAAACTATGCCAAAAATACACTCAAGAGTCTAGTTTAATGGCATGCAAGGTTAGGGTTCAAATTTGGACATAATAATACCATAAATAAATAATAAAAACAATAAAAATTGATATTATATATATATATATATATATATATATATATATATATATATATATATATATATTGTATCAAAATGTCACTCTCAAACTATTCACAAAACCTAGCAATGTGCGTGTTCTTGATTCAACTTCTCTCCCAATCTTACAACATGGTCATGATCAATTTTATTATTCATACATGATCAAGAAATGCAAATTATGGGTTTAGAAGATGGGGTCGACATTTATTTGATGGTAGGTCATGCCCTAGAAAAGAATCAAGAAGAGGCTTTTTGGAAGACCTACTAAGAGGTTGTTGGAGAGGATTCTTGATCGCTTCTTCTTCCTCGATGATCTCCTCCTTGCTTCCTCTTTGATGTGTTCCAACCACCTTGCTCTTGAGATGATGTAGATGATGGTTTTGATGGAATTTGATGGAGGAGATAGTGTTTTTTTGGTTGTTTAATAGAGTTTGAGTGGAGAGATGGAAGCGATTTGTGTTATAGATGGATAGGAGAAGCTTTGTGGTGATGGGAATGGTGATGGAAGGATTTGTGGTGCTAGGGAATGCCAAAAATTAGAGTGGGAGAGGGTTTTGGTCGGCCAAGATGGAGGAGAGGGTGATAGATTAGAGTTAGGGTTAAGGATTTTATGAAGTATTATATATATATATATATATATATATATATATATATATATATATATATATATATATATATGTGTATGTGTGTGTGTGTGTGTGTGTGTGTGTGTGTGTGTGTGTGTGTGTGTGTGTGTGTGTGTGTGTGTGTGTGGCTTAGAATATAAGTTATAGGGCTCAGTAGGGTTCGGCCCAAGCATGGGGCTGCTACATAGGGTGTTCAGCCAGGGGTGGGCTTTCTTGTGTGGTCGGGTTTGGGTAGTTCTAGAGTTTGGATAGTTAGGTGGATGGGTAAGTTAGTTAAGGTTAGTTAGGATTATATATAGGTAGCTTATATATATATATATATATATATATATATATATATATATATATATATATATATATATATATATATATACACACACACAAACACACACACACATCTCAATATATATCCACCATATACATAAATGGTTGTATTTTAGATGCACTACACGCCTATTGGGGATCAGTTTGATTCAAGTATAGTTTGGATAAATTTAGTGCATCCGAATTTCCTATAAAGTCAAAAATATATTAAAAAATATTTATGTAAGTCCTTTATATTGTTTATGATGTAACTTGACTTGTTTCCATATATGGGGACATAGATATGGCTATGTTATCCCTACCATGCCTAATATGCTAGTCAGGGTATACGACTACACTAGCCATGCCATGTTTCCTAGTCAATATGCATAATAAAATTTAACCATGACTAAGGCTATATTTATAAGTAAGAAATATTGTCTTTAAAATATATAAAAATCAAAATTTATTATTTAAGCCAAAATAAAATAGAATTTTTAAAAATTTTGGGGTTTACACAATTTTTGAGTGGTATATACCATACCACTTAGCGACAGGTGCGTCAAAATATTTGTATCGATAGCGGTAGGCATGTCCGTAAAAGACGGGTAGAACCAAGACTCAGTTGGAAATTTGGATGACGGTATTTTGATGCAAGTGTTCTTCGATGAATTTGGATAGAACGATCAGGCACAGATTTGTATCAATGGCTGATGCGTCGGGACAAGAATTCAAAAAGTACAAGTTGGGTGATTGGCAGAGAGCATTAAAAGGGTTCTAAGTCGAGGAAATAATCAGATCAGTTGGGTAGGAAATTTGAATGTGATAATTTGGTCGCACGATCTGGGAGTTCGATAGAATGTTGGTTGACGCAAATAATCGTACCTAAGGAAATTATTGGTTGAGCAGGAGAAAACTCGTTTGATTATGAAGGAATAATATGATTAGTTCAGGTAAAACTTAGAGGACATGATCGTATTACTCGATGACTGATTGTAAAAAAGTCGATAACGCGGTTACGTAATCGAGGTATAGTGGGATGCAGCCAATTGTGAAATGATGTAATGTGTATAGAAAAATTCCTTATGAAACAAGATGAATGTGATGCAAGTCAAGTTGATGTTAAGGCAGGTTCGAAGTTGACGCTCATGGTTACAAAATGCACATAGCATATCAAAAGGGATGCGTGGGAAAACTTAAGCGTTATATGAGGATACAAAACAGAGCAAGTCCATGATATTGTGATTTTGTAAGTATCAGTATAAGAAGTCAAACGGAGCAATCAGAAATTTACGTGATGGATTCACGGCAGGACGATGAAGTTAATAAGGATGGATTTAGTGAGCATAGAGTCTCGGATGTTTACCGCAGGTAGATACATTTGGACTCTAGATGATTAGATATTTTTTTGGTTAGCGAAATTATCGACGGTAGTGCATGAGTTATTCAGATAATAGTAGCTCATCAGTTGTGCAGGTTGGATGGATTATTTTTGGATTTGGGTTGAGTCCCATAGAATTCATCGGGTTATGATTTGGCTCCGAGATAGGATATAGCATGATTCGTAGTAACTGTCCATCATTTATGATCTACAATTATCGAACGTAGCTTCAGGATAGTTGACCATAGAAGACTTGACCGCCAAATTTATGTGAATTTTGGAGACCCATAGGATGACCTAATGATGTCGCATAAGAAATTGTATCAAGGATAAATATTAAGTGGTGCATGTTGTGGATAAGTCCAGCGATTCAATATTATTTCAAGATTTGATGGAACAGCCTTTGGCTGAAAATGATATAGTCGAATTTTTATGATTGGTCGAATGAATACTCGAATGATTGTGTGGGTCTATGATCGAAATAGAAATTGACGGACGAACTTAGCGATGCGGATATACAATTGCAAGAATTATGCTATGTACGAGAGAGAAGGATAAGGGAATAACCTTCGAATTGTGCTATTATGTTTTGATTCAGGAATGGTTAGGCTTATGTGTGTTAAACATATAATCGAAGTTAGCGAGACGAACAAGTCAGGATTGGATTGGGAATTTGGTTGGAAATTTCATACTCGATAGAGATTGAATATATGACGTGTCGTAAGAAACTTTTGCTTCAAAAAGATTGTTACCTTTGAGCATCGTTGAGTTAAGTTTACCTTCAGTGTCGGAATAATTTAAGCGCAATATCTGGGTAAGTCGCCTAGCAGGGGGATAGTTTGAGATATAGACATGTTGGAAGTTCAACTGTAATCCCTTGCTTTTGACTTCAGTATTTTTCCAGAATTTAGATAATCTTTTTTCTAATTATTTCAAAAAAATTTAAAAATTTTAAATCGACAAATTATTATAGTTTAGTCATGGTTTATTTTAATCTTTAGCCATGACGTATTTTGTCATGAGATAAGTAGCCCATGGATTTAGTTTTGGGTCATGACACATGGGCTATGATTATGGCTAATTTTGGTTAGGCCTAATTACTTGTGGTTGTTAATCGTCCATGGCTAGCTAAACCATGGACATTCCTAGACCCTTCCACACACACCCAAATTCTGTTATTGCCCTTTTAATCTTTACATATTACAATTTTGGCTCATGGCCCAAACTTGGCCTCCATACACCCTAACCCTATATGTTGGGGCAATCACTTGTCACACACAATTTTACAAACACAAGTATACACATTATTTTCCCCACAAATTTTTCCTCCTACAGCCTCTCTTCCCTCCACCATTTCGGCCACCATCTCCGGTCATTAGTCGACGGAAGCCACCCCTCGCCGCTCCGCCCACACTAGTCGAACCACCACCCGTCGTTCAACCCGTATGGTTAAATCAATTGGTTAGTTCGAAGGAGCACGAAGTGCTCGTATGGTTATATTAAATAAAAGGATCGTGCAACAGTGTCAAGAAAATCAATATGTATAGACGTAGCGAGCAATAGGCAGAATAGTAGATGGGTGGACTCTGACCCTTATTTTCTACTCCGTTATGCCTTAATAAAAAGTACCCTTATATGCTAGTAACTTCCACGTTCGTGGCTCGAATAAGTAGAAGTCGTTGTGTGCGTTGAACATTAAAATAGAATATTTAACATTGATCCTAGAACATTGAACAACTAAAGCGAAATGTGCATCAAGTGCACGAGTCGTGATAGAACATTGAATAACTATATCAAAGAGTGCATCAGTACACGAGAATCATGTAATATGGCTTCCTAAGTGAAGCAATCAGTTGTGGATAAGTGCTACAAAATTGCTGATATGCAAATAGTAGGCTTCATCAACAAAATGAATAGCTATAGTTCGAAACCACAAAACTTTTGGAAAGGCTATGGTACCTACGGAACTATTGGATGTGGCATGGCGCCTTGGAATATTTGGGGCCTAAGGGTCGCCAATTGGAACATTGAGTTGGGCATAAGTTTCGTTGAATATTGTATGGAAGTATGGAATACAAGTTGACGTGTGATTTTTGTTATTCAGATTTAGTATCATGCATATGTATTTATAGTTTTCTTATGGTTCACGCATATTTCATGGTTATGGACAACTGGTGCATAAGGTATTATTTTTCTTGAGATGACATCACTGGGCACCATGATCGCTTAGCCTAGGGGGAATTCATCGTGCTAGGCTCGATGTATTACGGGACCTATAGTGGGGAACATAACCCGGACTGATATGCATGTCATAATGCCATGCGAGTCCTTTATGGTGTAGATATCACCGATGACCTTAATATAGATAGGTGTCAGCTTGCTAACTTATGTCTGGTGTAGGGCACATATATTGACACATTTATATTACAAATGTTACCTTTAAAATGACATGGAAGGATGGTAAGTATTCACCTTGCATCAGTGCAAGGGTGAGTGCATTGCATGGGTATGAAGTTGCTGCAAAGCAACGCGGTATACATGCTTTCCTGCTTTCACAATATGCTATGAAACTGATCCTAAAGAAAAATAGAAAGATCACCTATGTTTAACTACATGCTTCACATAATAACTTAGTGTTGGTTTAGGCGAGTGGGTTTCCCCGCTCACCAGTACAAAATGTGTACTGATATACCAACCCCCCAGGTACGAAGTGACTTGGACGTGTTGAGGCGTTAGAGCTCAGACTTGCAACATGAAGATGTTCAGCCGAGCATGCTGCCTGGATATAGAAGACATAATGTATGGAACAACGAGATCCTTTGTGAGCAAGAGAGATCATGAGTGTTGTAAGCTAATTTGGCATATTCAGTGGAACTATTGAGAGCCTTTATAATTAGCTTCATTATCAGTAAAGATATTTGCTTCATATACTCGGTTGTAACTTTAATATGACTCAGTCTCTTCTATTGCAAATGTTTTCGTTTCGAGTTAACCATTGTTTTATCATCTTGCCTTGTACGAGTACAACTCCAGACTTCTACGACATCACGGCCTGGTGAGGACGATCGATTCAGCTAAAACCGATATGAGGATGAACGATTTTGAAGAGTCGGGGAATGACAGTCACTGATGCAATCTTTGTCCCAACTGCGAAACAACTATGATCTTCTACCAAGACCGTAAACTTTTCTCCAACCGGATTACTTGTTGGCCCATGCGGTCATGACCAACCTAATTTCGATAATTGACTTAAACCTCCAAATCTTATACGTAAAGTACAAAGACTATAGAAGACCGCAACTTCTCTCGTTAGTAAGATTTTTGTCAAATTATTATGTATTCTTCTTTTATTTGAGTCTAGGTTTTTGTAAGTTGGATATCACTAGCACTTAGTTGAACATCCCTACTCAAACAAAACCTACTCATACCCAAAAATATTCTGAATACCAAGTAGCCGAACTCGGTGTGAGTTTGCCCCAAACTCGGACCGAACTCGGTCCTCCTAAATTCCCTCCTAGTCAGAATGACTACCTATTCTTTTGGATCCTAAACGTTCAAAAATTTGAATGTTACCTTAACCGAGTTCTGCACGAACTCTGGTTCAAAAATTCCTATAAATAGAGAAGATGTTTTCATTTTACTCATTCAAATCACTCTTCATCTTCTCTATCCCTTTTAAGCCTTCTATTCACCAAAGAGCTTTCAATCTTCAGATTTCTAAGACAACTCTCATTCTTCTAAGTGCCGGTGAGTTTCGATTAGAAGTGTTCGAGTTGTACAAGCTTGGCGTATCAAAGCTATTCAGTTAGTGTTGAAATTTGTTCGTGAAATTCAGATAAAAACACGACATTGTAAAAATTCGCAAGCCCTTCGGATAAAAGCTTGTGTTTCTAAGATAGTGCATTTAACATCGAGCAAGAGTAATCACTACAAAAAAAGTGACTTTTTGGGACGGCATTATTCGATACACTATTTTCAAGAGTCCTAAATAATTAGTATTTGGGATGGTTATTTATTTAGTAATAAAAGGTAACATTATTTAGGACACAAGGTAATATTATTTAGAACACATTTCTGTTTGGACCCTAATAATATTACTTATTTTAACTAAAATTTAGTTCCGTCCCAAAAGAAATTGACTCGGTCCCAAAAAGTTTGGCGGAAGAACAAAAATGCGGCGGGCAAATTTTTGGGATCCGTTCCTATTCTCCTAATAATTTTTTCAACAGATCTGAACCGTTGATTGGTTTCATCTCGACCGTAAGATTTAGGTATATTATTAGTGTTAACTCTCTCTCTCTCTCTCTCTCCCTCGTCGAGACCAACCGAGAGGAAGAAGAAGAAGAAACCTAAGAGTAGAAGGAGGAGCCAACACCGGAGGTTGTATCCTCTCCCATTCACTTAATTTCTTATCCCTCTCTTTCCTTCACTCATTTGTGTTGTTTTTGGGGGCATCGGAGGTTGTATTCCTCGTCTTGTGCCTCATTCTGTGCAAATTTATTGATTGTGAACGAGATTAATGTGTGTAGCTGATCTGGAACGATGATCAGCTACAACCTCGTGTTGTTTTTGGGGGCATCGGAGGAATCAAAAATTGATTTGGGGCTGTATCTCTGGCATCTCTTACTTATAGTTTGGTTAGGGTTCCTTCACTTAATGCATGCAGGAACTCTAATTGATGTCAGCCATGGCTGCTAGCAGCATTGGCAAAGGTCAGTCTTTCCCCTTCTTCGTTTCTCTCCTCCATCTAATAGATCAATCGATCAATTTTTCATCTTCTTCTTCTTCTTCTTCTTCTTCTTCTTCTTCTTCTTCTTATGCTTCTTCTTCATCATCTTCTTCTTCTTTCTCTACAGGAAGCCAAATAGAATCGAATAAGAAAGCCATGACGATTTAGGTCTTTTTTTGTTCTTTTTGGGGCTTCGTCAATTTCTTAGATGATCGATTGATTTGTAGTACAATTTTCTTAATAATTATACGTATAGGCCGGAATGTTGGAATTTTTATTTGAAAGTAACAAGATTTTTAGGGAATCTACAAGATCCAGACATCTTTCTTTCTTTTTTAGTTAGGGTTTGATCTGAGTTGTTGATTTCTTACATAATCATATGATATTGTTGTGGTTATGCTAAAAATTGCAGCTATAAGTCTATAAGATGGACTCTTTCGTTTTAGGAATAGTAATTTGAATATTATTTCTTATTTTTAAATGTTTAGTGAATTGTTACTATGTTGCACTTTATGTTGTTAAAACACTTATATGACATGTTAGGGACACAAGCAAATAGACAGCACATAGATTTTGGCATATTATGATGTATTTTCGAATATATGTGTCGCGTGTGTTACTAGTTTAACCAGGAAAGAACACTAAATTTTTCTAAGTCTCTATGCTTCCTTTGTTGCACGTGTCAGCATGAAAAATGTATCTTTTTGATTCATTTTTAAAGATGATATAGGAAAAAAATTCAAATTCTGATTTTCTTAAGAGTTAGAACTGAATTATCAGGGATATACATTCAAAACCCAAAGAACAAAGGCCTATTTTTTGGTTTAGTTTCAATTAATTGAGTTGTTGCCATTGAGTCACACATGTACATGTTTCAACACTTGATCCACGTCTGATAACTTGCGCTTGATTGCAATATATGCATATATGAGACTCGGTTTCTATTTCTGTCCCCGGATCCTCTCGCTTGTAAACCATGAATTCACATATTGGTTGTTGTTCGATACTTGAGGTGCATATGAATTAATATCCCTAACACATTGGATTCTTTTAATCTTTAGATGTACAAGCACAACAAAAAATTTGGGATATTTTTATATATTTACTTAGTGGGCCAGATTTTCAATAACAGAAGTAGCAGAGCAGCAATACAATCTGGAAATCGTGAGGGAACCGAGATCGAGGTTCTCGACCTACTCGACACCACTTCCAGGCTCAAGAAGGTTTACTAATAATTTCTATTGTATTTGTTTATTTATTGATTATTATAAATAATACAATTTAATATTAATTTCAAATGGTAAACATTTGATTGAAGCAATGGTAGTGGTAGTTATACAACTGTGTTTCCATTTGCCAGTTTCACTAATATCTACCATCATTGGGTCTTGTGATGGGGGATATTCAAGGGCGAAAACTCTACTGTATCAATAAAGTCGTTCCAAATTTGTCTTTCAGTATAGAGAGTGAGTTGGTAACTTTTTAATTTGCACATTCTATGATTTCTTATAAAAGAGGGTGTTTTACTGATGTCATATTAATTTGTTCTACTTGGGATGGACAGAAACTTGTTCATGTTAGCCAAGGTACTTGTAATAATCTGCTTTTATGGTTGTAAATTGTGGTTGTGACATGGTTCTATATGGAAGGATAACTATAATTTTGTTCCTTGAAGACATAGGTGATGTGATAGTTAGAGAAAAATCAATCACCATCCTAAGTGTATATGCTTTATAGGTTTTTAGTCAGATAATAATCTTATGGGAAAATAGGAATTTGGAAAGCAATAAAGGCAAAATTTTGGTAATGTTTCATGAAATAAAGTGCAAGCGGTGGGACAATACAGACACGGGAGCAAGGCATTGATTTTGGTATGTCCTCGTGTATTAATTTGTTTTCTACACGGACACCACACCGATCTTCGTAGTACCCGTGCTTCCTAGTTTACTAGTTAAATATTGAATCTTTTGCAAAAATAATTGGCTAGAAGTTTGGAAAGCAATATTGACAAGAACTTGGGAATGTTACTACTGACCAGGGTATATCCTGTTCTACCCTGGGTACCTGAACCTTAGAAGGATATACAGTCTTGTAACCATACTTGGGTACTTTGGGGTAGCCCTATACTCTAGTCACAAGTCCTTATATATATATATATATATATATATATATATATATATATATATATATATATATATATATATATATATATATATATCCTATTCTAACTTACCTCTTTTATCATTCTGTCCTAACTTCTACTTTGTTTTGAGGGTTTGATTACCAGGGTCTTTATAGTTTCCTATATCCTCTTCATGTGTGTATGTAGGTATGCTTAACAGGGTACCCTCCTTGTTTCCTGGATGCACTATATGCTCTGCCTAGGCCACATGACCCCCCTTCATATGGATAGAACAAATATGGTGGAGTGATCTTCAGAAAGAGCTATCCTCGTGCTCAAGACTGAGTTGGGGATGTATGCTCCCAAGGAAAAACCGAACCAATGAGCCCAATGCAAAAACCAGGTCTGATACATTGGGGAAGCATTCCCAGGTAATATACATGAGCCCTCAATTTGAGTACATTAAAATACTTATTACTATAATGGTGTGAATCCTCCACAGTATACTAAATAGCTTGGCTACATAGAGCAGTTGGAAGCTCAAGGGATTCAAACAATCTTCATAAGTGCATATCACCCAGAAGAGAATGAGGAGAGTAAACAGTTATCAACAACCATTACTGTAAGACAGGTGGAGGTAAAAACATCAGGTATTGTGCTAATGGACTGAAACATGAAGCCTGGTTTACCATTTCAACCATTACTCTTAGCTGATAGTACCTATCTCCTATAACACACAAGTACCTGTTGATAAATCTGTGTATTCATATATGAATCTACTTCTGTGCACTAGCCATTGGGTATGTCCTGAATTGGTTCCCAAGTTTTTACCTATTCATGTGGTCTACTTCTAATACTCCCTGTATAACATGCAGTGTACTGAAAATTCAGTGAACACTCAAACCCCAAGCCTCTCACTATAGGTCACCAATGAAACTCAAACCCAAAGAGGACTGATCCTTAACTTTAAGGTGAATGGAGACTGACCCTCAATGAGTATCAGTCGACTGTTTAAGGAAAATACGGTTGTGAACCTTAAAACCATTACCCCCTTTACTGAAGACTGATATCATCTGATACCCATATGATACCTAGGTTGGACTGTTATTCCATCATGTGGACTGAGCAAGCTTTTCTGGACTGAACGTCCAATGTGGACAGTATTAAAAAGCAGGGTACATCTGCCTGATACTCCCAGGATTTCACAGGCGGTATTAGTCTCGAATTAGGACTGAACAAGTCCTCAGTCATCAGCCATCAACAGGACTTAAATAGGACTGAAAACAACCTTCAATTGATTGATTCAGTTTGGTTGTACTGAATAATGGTTCAGTCAATCAAACTGGACTGATAGCTACATACAGTCACAGCTCTAAAACCAAATACTCTTCCTACATCATCAATTACACCTGGTACACTCTTGTATCTATGTAATATATAAATTGAGCTCTGCATTTTCCTTACTAAAGTTCCTGATGCACTCTACTAGGAGTAGGTCTCTCCTGAACCTGTATATGACTTGTAGGCATTACCCATTGATGGGACACTACTCATATACTGAAACACAAAATACCAAGTATGGATACACCTCCTTGTACCTTATAGCTATATACCCCCAATTCATAACAGGGAACACCCTCATATATATTATTCAGATGTCTAACTGATACTTCTTTCATTTTATTTGAACATATTTTAACTAATGCTATGCTGTTCCAGTCCTACTCACTTGCCTATTGGGCACTGACCACATACCTTTGTTTGAAAAATATGGTTGCTGCCACAGAGGTTACTGTTATATCAATTGCCTTACTAGCTTAAGTTTTGATTGAAACATAGTACACTCTGATACACGAGATGAATCCCCAATCTCTATTCTTATATGCCTACCTGTTTCCTAATATGCATCCATATTACTAGGATCAGATACTCAATTATGCCATCTGTTATTTAGTCAAAGGACTCACATGCATTGTTACTATGAATTCTTCCTTTTTTTTCCACAGATCTAACCTTAAGAAGACCACAAACGACTACCCCAATTACAGGACATGACACGTTGAGTATCTCAAGTACAATATATATGTATATATATATCAAAACTCGACTATCAGATATGCCGAGTATCTCGTTTGGTATCTCAATTCATCTACGCCTGTGCATGTATACCTAGCATCTACATGTACTCGGTTCTTATCGACATACTAATACAGGGGGTCATCTCTATTCTAGTAGTCATATGTTGGGCTTAGTTCCTATTTACAGGGTACAACTGATCTTCCTTCATTTCTATATGAAAAGCCCCTAGAACCTACTCATTACTGATACACTCGATATCCCGATACCCTTAACTTTTTCTATATTTGCTTAATCTCAGAGTCGATTTCCTCTTCCTCTGGTTTCGTTTAGAAATTAATACAAATACTTATAACTCTATTGAAGCTGAACCAAACTCAAGAATTTGATGGATGATTATAGAAGTTAGAGTTACCTATGCAAAATCGACCGCTTCCTCTGTTCTTCGTCTGATTCCGGCGGCGGTTCCTCGGCGTTCAGTCGGCTGACAGTTGGCCGGGAAGACGTGCAGGAGTTTAGGGAGGCCCTGGGATTCGTTGGTTGCAAGAGTTAAGAAGTTTTCGATGGAAATTTCTAGGGTTGAAGAGGAGAGAGTGGCTGCCTCTTATCATGCCTATACACTGGCGGTTTTGATCTCCTGGGGAGATAAGAATATATCGATTTGAATTCTATAAGCTTATCTAAAGGATGGTTTTACCTGAATTTGAATTCATAAGGGAGAACATGGTTATAGGTCGGCTACTCATTACAGAGTGTAGTCAAAATCAGAATAGTTGAGATTTGAATCTCAACTTTCCCTTCAAGCCCTCTAACAATTTAAATTTGCATATTCCCCCTCTTCTAATACTAAACTTATAATTTGCATATCTATATATATATAAAACATATTAATGTAAATTAGCCACAAAATCCTAATTTAATATATATAGACAATAGGTGATGATAATAATAGCAATAATAAATAATAATAATTAAAAAAAATTCAGTGCGGGGGTTTACACACCGCCAGATAACTAATGACTTCAGATATCTTCTAGTAAATATATTTCTGACTACTAACTGAATGTGTTTAGAGATAACTAAGGACTTCAGATATCTTCTAGTATCTATATTTCTAGCTCCTCTCTTATGCTCTAAATAGAGCTATTTATCATTAGGAGTTCTTGAGTGGGATAAGTCCTCATTGGATAAGTATTTTGCTTGAGTTTTCCTCCAATCATATATACATCTATTGGGTAACCAATAGACAATAGAGGAAAAATAGGTAACAAACTAGGTAGTAGTATTGACCAAAAACCTTAAAAACCAACTATTTTTAGACTTCAGTCTGAAGTGGTTCCCTTTATTGGTCATTCAATATTATGCTTTCTCATTTTCCTGTAATTATATATCAGGATTTGGAGAAGATGCACTTGTAGGTGTCACTCAGAGACATAGAGACAATTGCTCAGTTCACATAGAAAACATATCGATCTCAAAAGTTGAAGGTTAGTCATAATCCTCCTTATGGACTATTAGCTGATTTTAAGTAGCAAATGGTTAAGATTAGTTCCTGGGCAAAACTTCTACATGATTACTAATTAATTGATTGCCAATGTCTCTTGCACCTACATGTTTCCTGGGAGAATCTCTTGGATATAGTTATACTTGGTCATCTTTTTGGGTTGTATATTGCCTAAGAAATTGTTGTTAAATCCTACTGCAAGTATACTTATGCTCTCATTTAGAGTGACTGGTGCATTCAAAATTAGAGCATGGGTTTCCTGGTTGAATGAGTCAAGAATGTCTTACAACTAATAAGTTAAATCAACCTACGTAAGGATGGCATTTTATCCATACTTTCCTTGGAAAAGGATGTTTGCAGCAACTCATTGGGGATAGACATCTGGATGACAGCTAATTGTAGATTTCTAGTTGAAACTTTTGTAGACCTTTCTTTCTTTCAAAGGTCAGTCTTCGTTTCGATCATCTATGCTTCATTTCGATCATCTATTTATTATGCTTCAAGTTTCGATCATCTAAGAAATTTATTTGTTTCCAGGTAGCCAATGCTGCTGGCAGCCATGGATGTCTGGATTGGTTTGTCAATGGATGTAGAAAATCATATATATATATATATATATATATATATATATATATATATATATATGTTTTGGACTTGTGTAAAAAGTCGTAGGTTTTATTTTGTTTCCAGGGCAGCCATGGATGTGTGGATCGGTTTGTCAGTGGATGTGTGTAGAAGCATGAAATTTCACAACCAGAAAGCCCATACGCCAGGCATTTTTTTTGCGCCAGAACTCAGACAGCTAATCAAATAAGCCATAGACATTCGAAGAAGGACTTTTTATTTATTTATATATAAGTCTATTACATGTCTAGAAAAGGTTGTACAAAGGAGAATTTCTACAAAGGAAGGATCCTAGATCTACAGCCAACAGCCACCATGCGCCTTCCAGATAGGCGCAGCAACCACCATGCGCCTTCCGATGGGCGCAGCAGTCACCATGCGCTGTCAGCCAGGCGCAGCAGATGTCATGCGCCTCCAGCCAGGCGCATCCTACCATCTCTTCAGCAGCTCAGTTATGTGCATCCAGCTCAGTTATGTGCATCCCTTCAGCAGCTCAGTTATGAGCAACTCTTCCAACCAGGCTCACCTGGCCGAGCAGAGCCCATTTATGTGCCGCTCTTCCAGCCAGGCTCACCTGATAAGTGCTTCGCCAAGCAAAGCATTTAACCCTCTAGCTGGAACCAAGGAAGAGAAGAGCACCGCAAATGCTGTGGCCAGGGGAGGCTTCGAAAGAGCCTCCAAAGACCAAGGAAGACCGTGATCGAAATCATGGCACAAGGAGCTTTCAACACAATCAAAGTGGGCGGCACCCACTTTGAAGGAAGAGAGAGCCTAGCACCACCATTCCGATCTACGGCTCTTCCGGAACAACGGAGACGAGGCCCGAACATCCCTATCTTTGGATGCAACAGGCACCTTCCGCCTGCCTCAGAAGCCCTCGACTCCGTCTTTTGGATGTAACAGTCACCTTCAAGTGCATCGAAGACAACACGACGTCTCATCTTTACCCTCGGGAGCACTTCGTCAACAGAATGCACCCACATATCCAAGTTCATGTTGGAAGTACATGAGGGAATGAGGAGCAAATCTTCTCTCCATGCCATTATTTATAGGTCGGGCAAATGAAACCCACGCGCCAAGTGGATGACTCTCCGAATTCTGTGCAATGAATTTGCATTAAATGGATGAACCGGACGCCTCAAATTCAGCCAAACGGCTATTTATAGCACTCGAGGAGCGAGACAGCCGCGTCATTAAAGGACATGTCGGATGCGCCAGCCAAACAGCGCATCACACGGACGCGCCCTACAGTATCAGGCGCATCACACAGATGCGCCCTACAGTACCCGGCACATCACAGAGGATGCGCCCTCCCTCACATCTCCATGCCGAGTGGAACACCAACCAATGTGCCCACTCAGCTGTCCATCGAACGTCACAAACATTAAATGCTGAACTGACACCAGAGTTGGCAGCACGCTTCCCAAAGTCTGAACAGTTAACAGCTTTTTCAGAGAACGAAGCGTCGGCAACGTCAGCATCATCATGACTCTATTCCGACGGCTACTGCCACGTGGCCATCTGCATGCGCCTCTACGGCCATGCGTCCAAATCGCCATGCGCCTCTACGGCCATGCGTCCAAATCGCCATGCGCCTCTACGGCCATGCGTCCAAACCATCATGCGCCTCAAAAGCCATGCGCCTCAGACCCTTCACTGATCCCTAAAGACAGAAGAAGAGTCTCCAGTTGAAGCTTTGCATGCGCCTCAAAAGCCATGCGCCCCAGACTGATCTCTGATACCGAAAGACAGAAGGAAAGTCGCCTGCATGCGCCTCAAAAGCCATGCGCTCTAAACAGTTTGTAACCCCTAAAGGGTATGAGCCGCAACCTCCTTCTGTGCCCAATCAAGGCGCAGCTCACCAGATTACCCCCCCTCCCCCACCAAATCCGAGATCTTCGAGCCATGGGTCGATGACACGTGTCCTTTGACTCAACTCGTCCAAGATTTCAGCAACAGAAAGATCTTCTCCTCTGCTACGTGCCGGCTCATAACAGCAATATGAAGAGTTCAACCTCCCAATCAGGGCACATCATCCGTGCGCCCCCATCAGCAACTTTCACGTGGCGTCCCCACACACCGGCGCATCCTACATGCGCGCATGAGCAGCCAGCCTGCAAAACTATAAATAGAGGGATCTTCTCCTTCACACACACACAGAATCCACAACGAACATACAAGGAATCACTGGAGAGGCAGATACAGACACTCAACGTCTTCCTCCTCTCAGCAAGCTCCAGCACCCAGAGCAATCCACACCTTCAGAGAACCGATAACCGTCGTCAGCCCGTCAACGGAGTCAACGCATTACCACTCGCTCCATTGGCACTAAGGACCCAGCTTAAACAAAAGTGTACTCCTAGGACTACATCTAAGTCCTACATTGTAACACTGTTCTGTTTGTATTAAAGTTTTCAATCAAACAATTTTAATGGCAAACAAGCTGGCGACTCTGCTGGGGACTTCTTTCTCCTCTTCCGAGAAAGTCGTATCACAGGCCGACGACGTGAAGGTGGGCTCCTCCTACAAGATGCTGGTCGTGCGCCTCAATCAACAGGCGTACGAGGAGTTCATTTCTGAAGGAAGTACGAGTCCTTCGAAGCGGCTACCAAAGCCGAAGAAGATCCGCACGACCTGGGTGCGCAAAGTCGACGCCTCGAGCACCACCACTGAAGGGGATGCAGCAATCCAGCCTTCCCTTTCTGCTGACGTTCTCAGCAACCAAGGTGCGCCCGCCGATGCAGCGTATCTCTTGGGGAAGCGTGCGGCCGACCACGTTCCCCAGCTATCTCCCTCTCAGGCGAGGAAGATACGTCGACGGAGTAGGGGCGCAGCCAATGCCCCGCGCATCACCTCTGATGCGTCACAAAAAGCCTCTATCTTTGACAGACTCACTCGCTGTAATGGCGAGGAGAATTTGGATGCTGAGTACTATGCGCCCCAGCGGGCTGGTACGAAGAAATCCAAGGCGGCACGGGCCATGCGCCACAAACGTGCTATGCCAGCAGCCGGCCAGAGGCACGCGCTCGTCATCACGCGCGCTACCGATGGCAAGCTGTACAAGGTTAACTCAAGTGCTTCTGCACCAACAACGAGTCGATCTTCAAAGTCCTCATCTCGCATGGGCGCATCTACTGCGTGCACAACCAAGTCGAGAGAGGCAAACTCAGTGGTCTTGGACTCCCGCGCCTCCTCTGGTTGTGCGTTTGAGGTCCGTTCAAGTCACTTCAAATGTTTTGGTTCCCCCACTACTGATCATGATGCCTGCTTGGTATTAGATCAGGGGGCGCAGCACTCACCTGACCACCCCGGCGTTTGGCCTTGCCATACGTCTGAAGGGGGTGTGAAGGCACCACTCTCCTCCAACGACCTGCACAACGTGATCACTCACAAGCGCCGGTCAGGAGAGTCGACCAACAAGTACGATGCGCCTCTTACGGGGCATACTTGTGCGGTGGTCACCATCAACTGCTGTTGCAAGGCGGCAGCTCCACCAAGACAGTCGGTCTTCCAACGACTGCAATCATCGACACCTCTCCGACGTCGCCTTGGGACGAAGTTGTCAGCTGAAGAGGAGCCAAAGGTTGCTTCATGCAACGTGGTCTCCAACACCTCATCAATCCGGAAGACGACTGCCAATTCCTCGTCTTCATCCAAAAGCCAGCCGAGGAAAACCGAGGCAGCTGTCTCGACCTCTGGAGTGTTTGAAGGCACTCGGTCGAGGAAGAAGTCCTTGGAGGAAGCTGGGGGTAGCCAGACCCTTGTTGAGCCTCCTTTCGAAGACGAAGATGTCCAAAGCACAGCTGCGGCGGATCTTCATCATCAAGGCGAGATTACTCTCCCTGAAGCCCCTCAAAATGAGGATGTCCTCTAGGACACCGTCGGGGGTAGTTCTGGAAATGAAGAGGTCCTTCAAGACGGAGCTGAGGGCAATCAGACCCTTGCAGATGCGCCTATTGAAGATGAACTCCAAAATGTGGCTAGGGGTGGCCAAACACCAGGAGAAGTAACTCCCCCGCATGAGAGTGAGGCCGAAAGCAAAGCCTCAACCCATCCATCCACTCCTGGCCGTGTCAGGACAGTATACATGGCTGGGGATGATGTCGAGTCTGATGCACCGTCACAGGACATAGTCCAGCGCATAGACTCATTAGAGGGAGGTCTCAAAACCCTCTCTGCCTCTATGCAAGCACTGACTCAAGCAGTGTTTGAGATGCGGTCGGCCTTGATCAGGACACCTTCAACTGGTCCTGACCCAGGAGCTAATGGGGAGTCGAGTGTGCCCCTCCAACGGGCGCCCTCGGATACAGAAGCACCTCGAACCTCGGAGCCCTCAAACGCTCCAATCCAGATGGTACCTCCTTCTCCGACTCCTAGCTCTACGGAGGATGTGGTCGAAATGATCAAAGACCTGCGGGAGCGTTCGAGTCCAAGAACAGGCAAGAGGAACGCCTGAAGATGGGCATTCCCCAGCCTTATCCCCTCGAGTAGAACAAGGTGGTTTATCCCCCAAAGTATAAACCACAAACACTCACCCCATACGACGGAAAGGACTCTCCGCGACGGTACCTGATGTACTTCCAGTCACTGACAGGGCATCTTCCGAAGGAGGACGCGCTCCTCACCAGTATCTTTGTCGGGGCCCTGAAAGGAGTGGCGTATGACTGGTACTGCAGCCTCCCCGACAATTCCATATCGTCCTTCGACGACCTAACGTGCCTCTTCCTCGACCGCTTCTACGACGGCGGGAAGGACATGACGATGGCGTCTCTCCTAGAGATACGTCAGAAGGAGAAGGAAACGATTCGGGCGTTCATCGAACGCTTCCGACAGGCTTGCTTCAGGCTACCTCCAGGCATGCCAGAACATGCGCTCCTCTCCGCTTGCAGCATGAACATGTTGCCTACAGTAAAGCTCCGGCTCAACTCTACTCCCTCTCCTGACTGGAGCTCCCTGATCATCGAAGCTGAAGCTGCAGAAAAGAAGGCGGCCAATGCACGTCTTCTGGGTGTCAGCTTCCCCGCCTTTGACGATAAGGGGAAAAAGTCCGCAGCTAACAGCTCCGGACGAGAAACAAAGGGAAAACAGGCATTGACTGTTAATGCCTCAAAAGGCGCATCTGCTCCTACTCAGAAGCCTCCACTGGCACCGAGACCCAAGGAGGTTTATTCATTCAATGATGACGACACCCTACAACTTTTCGAGATACTGAAGCAGGGTGACAAGATCAAGCTACCGGACCCAAAGCGGCCCGATGAAGTTGGGAAAGTGGACAACCCAAGGTACTGTCACTACCATCGGTTTGTCGGACACCCGACCAAGGACTGCTACGTCCTCAAGAATTACATCCAGCGCATGATCAATGCGGATGTAATCTCCGTCGACTATGAAGAGAAGACGGTGTCGGCCAATGTGGTTTCACTTCAGTTCGGCACCTTGCTGCCAACTACCACACAAGATGGCGTCGTCCCCATCCCTAAGGCGACAATGGAGATGGTAAACTTACCACCTACTCGTGACAATATGAGTGGACTCACCCCGCTCACCACATCTCGAGGAGAGGTCCTCTGGGTTCACCCCGACCTCGTCTCCGAGGTGACTCAATCGGAGGTACGCCCTACCTCCAAATCAAAAGGCAGGAAGATCAAGTCTTGCCGCACAGTCTCTTCTTCAACAGAAGAGGCACTTCCAGTGCAAACACATGTACAACAGAGCTCCCAATCCGGCGAAGCCACCGCCGAGGTGGTGCCTCCTAGCACCATCCCTGAGGAGGGTCCATCTAAGCCCTCAGCAGCCAACAAGCAGAAGCAGGTGGAGGCCCGTTTTGACAGACCTCTACGGAAGGAGAATGCTTCGGGGCTGTCCAAGCCTCACAACTTCGACATTCTGGCACAATTAGCCAGTACACCTGCGCGTCTGTCTTTGTTCGAGCTCCTGCGTCTTTCTAAAGATTCCCGAGAAGCTCTCTGCGAAGCTCTGAAGGACGCTGAATCCTTTCTCAGTCAGGTCAAGCAGCCTGAAGACCTCCCAACTACTTGTGCGCACTGTCATTGTGCGGATGAAGTTATCCCAAACATAACTTTTACCCAACAAGACATGCTGCTCAAGCATCACCGACATAACCGACCGCTGTATTATACAGGGTACATTGGCTCGGTCAAGGTGAGCCGAATTCAGATCGATCCTGGGTCTTCCCTAAGCATCATTTCGAAGGCGCTGCTATCTAAGCTGGGGATCCCGATGTACCGGCTGGCGCCCTCCAATACAACTATCAGTGGCTTCAATGCTAGCAAGAGCGAGCCATTGGGCAAGATTCGACTGAAGTGTCATATTGGCAGCCTCAAAAATGAGGTAACTTGTTATGTGGTAGATGCCGAGGTCAACTACAACATCCTGCTCGGTCGACCATGGCTGCATGAGTACATGGTGGTGCCCTCCACGCTCCACCAGTGCATGAAGTATGTATCCACCAATGGCGTCATCCGGACGAAGTTTGCAGACATCGATCCTTTCAAAGGGATTGAAGCCTACTTCACCGATTCCGACTTGTACAAGCCCATTGACGAGGAGGAAGCCAACGACGCTGATGGTGAGGCAGAGACGGTAACAGAGCCGGACATGGAGCCTGAGACGACTCCCGACGCCCCCTTGAAAATCCGACTGAAGGGAAAACCACCCCAGAAGGCGCCTCCAATGAGCATCAAGCTATCAGGGAAAGCGCCGGCTCGCGAAGCACCCCTGAAGATACGCCTCAAGGGAAAGACACCTCAAACATCGGCTCCCCTGGTGGCAAAATTACAAGGGAAGGCACCACTCACCGGAGGCGTAGCCGAGGCGCCTCTCAAGGTGCGTCTCAAGGGCAGGCCGCCGCAGTCATCCAAGGTGTCAGAGAAGGCTCATATAACCCTCTCAGACCCCAAAGCTGTGTTGGACTCTCCTAGTCCGCCCCCAGTTCTTACAGACGAGGAGCTTGGTGATTATATCTCGGCTGACGTAGAGGCACCCTCCTTTGACAATATAATCCCACGGGATAAGATCTCGTATTTTATCAATAATAGAGTGTCTTTTAATTATTCTTGTCTTCCACACTGGAATGCCATGTATACATTAGACAACGCTCTACGGTCGTTGCAAACACAAATAACGACCGTCTACCATAATCGAGTAGTCCCGTCTCAAGGAGTCTTCATAGTCCCTCCACGGAGCCGAGACCAAGGCACCATCATCTCGGGCAAAGTCGAGCGTCATCGGGACCTCCCGTCAATCGAGCCCGAACCTGATACCGGCAGAGTACAAGTCTATTGGTACACGGATGCGGCAAAGCACATCATCCAAAAGATGGGCTACGACCTGAAAAGCAACAAAGGCTTAAACTACGGCAAGGGTCGGCATCTCCCTGTCCGGCTTTCGATGCCCAATGGAAAGCTACAGGACTATTATAATCGGACTGGACGAGGGTTAGGCTATGTCACGCCGCCATCAACCCCAGAAAGTTCAGATGCAGAAGACATAGAACATTCCCACTCGTCCGAAGCATCGACTTGGGATTCCGATACCAGTATCGGATCAGTCTTCAGGAAAGTGCTGTCAGCTAACATGACGTCAGCACAACCTCAAAAAGGTGAAGGCGAAGACCAAGCGCCAGAACCCTTCGAAGAAGAACCCTGGGCCCAACGCCTAGGGGAACAATGGGAATCTCGTTTTGAGCTGCGTGAACCTCCCACCGAAGACGAAGTCGAGCAGATCGACCTCGGGGAGGGGTCTTCTTCCAAACCCATCTTTATCAGTAAAAGCCTGGAAGGAGAAGATCGAGAATCTTTAATCCAACTGGCTAAAGAGTATATCGACGTCTTCGCCTGGAGCTATGAAGACATGTCGGGACTCGATCCACAGATCGCAATGCATAGGTTGAACATCTTACCTGATGCCAAACCTATCAAACAACAGCAGCGACGCTTCCGTCCGGACATCATGAATGCCATCGATCAGGAGGTAGACAAACTCTTGACCAGCGGCTTCATCCGTGAGGAACAACACCCGGATTGGGTAGCCAACATCGTTCCTGTCACCAAGAAGAACGGAAAGATACGAGTCTGTATCGACTTCAGGGATCTCAACTCTGCTTGCCCGAAGGACGAATTCCCGCTTCCAATCACTGATGTGATGATCGACAACACATGTAGCTTTGAGCGCATGTCCTTCATGGACGGGTATTCAGGCTACAATCAAATCAAGATGTTCCCCGATGACGCAAAACACACGTCATTCAGGACTCCAAAGGGTGTTTTCTGCTACACAGTAATGCCCTTCGGCTTGAAGAACGCCGGTGCGACATACCAGCGAGCTATGAGCACCATCTTCTGTCAACATCTTCGCAAGACAGTCGAATGCTATGTTGACGACATCGCAGTCAAGAGCCGCCTCAAAAGAGATCACCTATAGGACCTGAAGACGGTCTTCGATCTCATGCGGGCACATCAACTCAAAATGAACCCCGCTAAATCCTTTCTGGGGGTTTCTAGCAGCAAATTATTGGGCTTTGTCATCACAGCGAAAGGCATTCATGTTGATCCTGAGAAGACCAAAGCCATCCTCAACATGGACCCTCCGAAGAACCTTCGAGAACTTCGGGGCTTACAGGGACGTCTGACATATATCCGGAGGTTCATAGCGAACCTCTCCGGTAGATGTCAATCCTTTACTCAGCTCATGAAGAAGGGAGTCTCTTACGTCTGGACCGAGGAGTGCCAAAAGGCTTTCGACGACATCAAGGCTTACCTAACAAGCCCACCATTCCTGGTAGCGCCAGTCACTGGCAAACCATTTCTCCTCTACGTCCGTGCCATGGATCATTCTCTTGGCGCTCTGCTGGCTCAAAACAGCGATACAGGCTACGAGCAAGCAATCTACTACCTCAGTCGAACACTCATCGGGGCCGAACACCGGTACAACCCCGTCGAAAAGGAGTGCTTGGCTTTGGTGTTTGCCATCCAGAAGACTCGTCATTATGTCTCGGGTCAGACAATTCATGTCATTTCCCGAGTCAATCCGCTCAGAGTCCTCATGACGAAGCCAGGATCATTGAACTCCCGGCTGGCTATATGGGCGATCTTGCTAACACCGTACAACATGGTGTTTGTGCCGCAAAAAGCTGTTAAGGGTCAAGCTCTGGCTGACTTTTTAGCTGCACACCCCATCCCAGAATCCTCAAAACTCTATGAAGATATCCCGGATGAGGTCCAAGAATCCAACGTCACCGAAGGAAGCTCCGTTTGGCGGATGTTCTTCGACGGCGCTTCGAGAACAGGCCCCAAAGGCTAAATCATCGCAGGAGTGGGGGTAGTCTTAGTCTCCCCCGATCAGCTGGTCATCCAGCGTACGTACTCTCTTTCGAAGCCGTGCTCCAACAACGTTGCCGAGTACAACGCACTCGTCATGGGACTCCAGCTCGCACAACAGCTGGGGGTCGACCATCTGGAAGCTTACGGCGACTCAAAACTCGTCGTAAACCAGGTTCGAGGACAATATGAAGTTCGCCATGAAGATTTAATCCCTTATCATGAAGTCGCGTTGAACATCATTTCAACCTTCACCGGGTTCTTCATTGAACATGTCTCCCGTTTACAAAACTTGGAGGCCGATGCTCTGGCCGGCCTCGCAGCCTCATTAGCAGTGCCCTTTGGGACTCAACACTATATTACGGTAACAGGACGAGATCTGGTTTGTCCAAGAAACAACCTGTGCTTGCAAGTGGCCCACGCCATGTCGACGAACACTGGGGTTAATGTCCGAGACTGGAGGTTTCCGTTCATCGACTTCGCTGTCTACGGAATCCTTCCAGAGGACCCGAAGGAAGCCGTCTCAGTCAGGAGACGCTCTCTTCGATTCTACTACGATACAGCTACCAAAACGCTGTACCGATGCTCCTTCGATGGGCTCCTCCTTCGATGCCTGTCCAACGTAGAAGCAGCCGAAGCTCTTCAAGAAGCTCATGACGGAACTTGTGGAGCTCATCAACCCGGTCCTAAGTTGCAAGATCGACTGCGACGTATGGGCTACTACTGGCCAACCATGGCTGCCGACGCTGTCGAATATGCTAAGAAGTGCCACGCGTGCCAACTTCATACAGACTTCATACATACACCATCGGAGCCGCTACATCCTACAGTCGCCTCCTGGCCCTTCGAAGCCTGGGGCATGGACATTGTAGGGCCAATCACCCCTCCTTCATCGAGAGGACACCGTTTCATCCTGGCCATCACCGACTACTTCTCCAAATGGGCGGAAGCAGTTCCACTAGCAGAAGTAAAAAGCTCCAGGGTGGTCAGCTTTATTAAATACCATGTCATTTACCGTTTCGGAGTACCCCGGCGGATCATCCATGACAATGGTCCTCAGTTTATCAGCCACATTTTCAGCAGGTTCTGTGACAAGAATCGCATTCAGAACTTGGCCTCAACCACCTACAATCCGGCAGCAAACGGATTGGCTGAGGCATTCAACAAAACTATCGTTAGGCTACTCAAAAATGTCGTGTCATCCAACAAACGCGACTGGGACGAAAAGCTTGGCGAATGCCTTTGGGCCTACCGCACAACGGTACGGACCCCAACAGGCAACACTCCATTCTCCCTGGTCTACGGGAGCGAAGCAGTACTGCCTCTCGAGATACAGATACCTTCGCTCCGCGTAGCAATCACAAACAAACTCACAGAAGAGGACAATCAACGTCGTCGTCTGCGGAAACTGGAGGCACTTGACGAAAAGCGTCTCCTAGCTCAACAACGCATCGAGCTCTACCAAGTCCGTATATCACCGGCTTTCAACAAGAAGGTCAAACAGAGGACTTTCCAAGTTGGCGACCTGGTTTTAGCAGTCAGAAGACCAATGGTGTTGACCCACAAGACACCAGGAAAGTTCGAGCCCAAGTGGGAAGGACCTTTCATCATAGAGACGGTATACTCAAACGGTGCTTACCGCCTCGCCAAACCCAATGGGGACTTGTTCATGATGCCCATCAACGGCAAGTTCCTAAAGAAGTACTATTCTTGACATCCTCCAGACATGTACTTCCCCAAACAACCTCTTTCCACAAACTCATACGCTTCCGGAACCCAGCTGTTCTGTGGCATCTTCCAGTAGAAAGATAACCACGTCCATATTACCTCTGAGTTGTCTCTCTACACCCTACAAAGCGGAATCTTACACTTCGTAAGCCTACGCTACCCTTCATGTTTACCACGTCCACATTACCTCTGAGTAAACATCTTGTACAAACAACCCCTGCGTTATTGTACATTTATCGCAGAACTTCCACGTCCATATAACCTCTGAGTTGTTCAGCGTATCCTCCAAGATCATTCCTACCACGTCCATAATACCTCTGAGTAGGGAGATTCTATCATTTCGAACCCAATGATTTCCATGTCCACATTACCTCTGAGCAAACATAATGGTTCCTTCAAACTTATTATCTGTACCTGAAAACCAAGGTGCGCAAAAGATAATAGGTCCACACAAATCATCAAGTTCATGACAACAAAAGATGAACACATCACAAAAAAAGTTGTAGACTTCTTTATTCTTCTGAAAAAAGGAGTACAAGAAGCTACATCATCCCCCAGTAAGGGTCACAAAAGAACACAAAAGAAAAAGGAAAAAAGCTATGGTCCCTGAATCTCCCCAGGATGGGCTGAGAGCTTCCTGACTCGAAGCTTTAAGTCGACCGCACGGGCCTCCAACGTCGCCAGGACTCGTCGCTCTGCTTCCTGGCACATCAATTCAACGGCCCTAGCGGAAGTATCACTTGCATGCTTCTCATCAAGCTGTTGTCGTTGCTGCGCCAAGGCAAGAGTCCGCTGAGTGAAAGTCGCTTCATCCTTCTTGAATGCTGCATGTTCAGCCCGGACACGCTCGACCTCTAACTGGAGTCGGGCCCGTTGGTCTTCAAGGCGGCGCATCTGGGTGTCGATATCCGCGATATTAGCTTCCAATGCAGCTCGAGTTTCCACCGTCGTCTTCATGGACTGAGACAACTGCTCTACTGCAGCCTCAGTCTCAGCCACCTCGCGCTCCCAAACGCCCACGGTGGCCTGGTATGAAGACTCGATCTCGGCAATCAGCTTTCCCTTCTTCGCATCTATCAGGACAGAGAGGTCGTTTCGCTGGATGCGTTGAAGTTCCGCGAGCCGCTCATCCAGCTCAATCACTGAAGCCTCCAGAATTTCGGCCATGTGGTCGTAGCCTTGGTGAATACGAATCAGCTCGATGCAGGGCATTGCCAAAGCTTTTGCCGTCGCAAAACTCCTGTTGGCATCCATCACAGCAGATACACCCTTCTGCAGCATTTTGTATACCCCCTCGACGAGAAATTTCACATACTCATCTGTATCCGCCAGGACCTGCGGCGTCATCGCGGGAGTTGGAGGAGCTACTACAGTTTGCGGACCGGAAGAATATCCGCCAACCTCAATCAGTGAGGCTTGAACCTCGGTATCAATGGGCTCTTCATCAACAGGGGCTGGACTGCTAGCCCGAGGAGCCGAAGCAACAGAAGGGGCCGGCACAGGCGTCGAGATGGTCCCCCAAGTAGAAGGAGCGACACAGGGTTCTACACCCTTACCCTTCTCAAGCCCGGAGGAACCACCGATGTCAACGGCCACCTCTTCTACCCCCAACGTCCTATCAACAGTTGATACCTCCCTTGGCAGAAAAGGGAGATCATCACTTGTCTCTTGACCCGTCTCAGCGGTCGCGATCGGAAGACGGGTCTCATCATCAACAGGGACAGAATCTGTCGCTACCTCCTGAGCGGTAGCCGCCTCAACTTCCACAGTTGAAGCCGGGGTAGGACTAGGCAATGATATAGCCGACCTCCCCTCATCATGATAAGGAGGGGAATCAACCCTCTCCTCTGTCTCAACTACTTCTGTGGCCTCCGTAACAGGTTGCAGCTCTGGAGCAACGTCATCGGAAGACGACGAACCCCATTCTTCTTCACCACCAGGAAACGGCGTGCTTGTTAAACCTTCGGCACTTGAAGCTTCCGTTCTGGCCTTTGCCGTCTCGGAAGCAGCTGCACCCTCAGTTTCCCTCCTGACATAATCTGGGGATACCGAAATCTCCACGTCAACAGCATCCTCCGGATCTTCCTCCATGGGAGACATCATGGTCGGCGGGATACGCACTTTAGACGAGCCCGTCGTCCCTTCTCGCCTGCTCCCACCCGACTTTGGAGTACGAGGTTTTCTTTTAAACGGTTCCTACAAGAGAAGGTGAAGCCTCGTAAATAGTGGAACCAAAATCAGATTATGTGGGATGCCCTTACCTCTGCGGACGCTGAATCCGATGACGCCGTCGGTGACGACGCCTTCTTCTGCTTCTTCGGTACAGGAGATTCAATCCCTTCGTCTGCACATCGCTTTGATCGATCGCCCGAGGGTTCTGCTTGAGAGGCGGAAGGGGCACTCCGGTGACCTATCCCTGACGGACGATGCGATCGGGCCTTCACCGGCACGTTTCCGGTCATCGCTAACTGGGTGCCTGCAATAAGACTGGTCTCCCTGTCATATCCAGAGGGCGCAGCAGCCATAGCACAGTAAAATTTGGCGGCTGAGTAAAGAATGGGCGGCCGCGGATCTGGGGCGGACAACGTAAAATGAGCCCCGGTACATCCGGCATTATAGTAATGCCAAGCTCGTGCACCATCCAACAAACTTCCAATATACCCCAGAGAAATACTGGGGTTATCCAACATCATCTGGGCATAACCAAATTGCCGCGTAAAGCGGCTTGGCAAATATGGTTCCAGGTAGCACTGATTCCTGTTTCGGTATACCAGATGAGATGGCCGGATACTCTGCAACCAGCGAAATCCCCATTGAAGCAGAGTGGTGGTACCTTCGCCCAGATCCCTTAGATCTTCGTTGGCCACAAAGCCCAAGTAGATTGGACCAACTTTGGTAATTTTCCAACCCTGAAGACGGGATAAAACCTTTCTACAAACAGGAACACCAGTATGTGACAAGCTCCTCCGATTGAAACGACGAAGGAGTGCATCTCCAGCCTTATAATCTTCTTCCGAGCCTGGACTCATCACACTGGGATGATACAAAATCAGCCATCCCATCAAATAGTGAAACGGCAGTTCGGCGCATGGGAAGTTATTATTTCGGCCTCTGTCATGAATCACATTTCCAGTAAACTCTTTCAAACCTCGCTGCAGGTTACATACCATTACGGGAAGAAGAGCCAAACGCCGGCCGAAGACCAGCTTCACGGCTGGCAGGATTAAGTTTCGGGTTACCCTCTCTACGGCACCGGATCCGCCCGCGAACACGCAATCCCGGAGCCATATCATCAGGTAGGACGCCAACACCGCCTTGGGTGACATCCGATAAGCAAGATGCCAGAAGCAGCTGTAGGAGCGTACATCTGACTGCTGGTCCTCATTTCCTCGGGGATTTTTCTCCCCTAACCTGCTCATTTCGGACAACACTTCGCTACGAGAGAGCGCCGGTGGAGTGGAAAATTGTGAGGGATCCTCCTTGTCTTGTCTAAAGACATAATCTCGCCAAGCGGTCACATGAGGCTGCGTCCCATTTCTATCCCGTCTCTGCATATAGTAATGATGACTCGCCACTTCCTTGAAGACGGCCGTCATCTCCTCAGCCCTGTCCCCCAGGACTTGAAGTTCCTCGTTGGTGGGAAAGTACTCTTCATAGGGTTCCGACCCCCAAGGGAGTTTTGACACCTCGTATATCTCATGAAGTGCGAACCCTAATTCCCCCACCGGAGTAAAAAAGGTCCCGGTATGGACATCAAACATCTCCAGCAGTGCGAGGAACATGTGCCTGTTGAGATCAACACCGGCCTGGGTAGCACGGATCGCGGCAGTCAACCCAATCTCTCGAAGCTCGGTCCGGAACTGTGACAAGGTCCAGAGTGTCAGTTTATCCCACTTGGAAACGTAATGGCACCAACCCTCTACCCGAAAATCTTCTTTCGGGTATGAGCGTTCCATCAAAAACATACGATGTGTAAAGGTCGAAGCACTATAAGCAAATGTATCAATGGGTACGTCACTGTAGAGGCTCCCGGGGCGTAGAGTCCGCCAGGTGAAAGAAGACCCAGACCGTGTGGCGGTCAAAGTATCCCTTTGGTCGAAGGTAGAATCAATTTGGATGACGCCAGTCACCGCTCCCCCCTGAGAAGGGGTAAGATCCCAAGACATCCTCCTCTGGGAAACAAGGCGACAGAAGGATGTCAAAGGCCATTGACGTTCAAGTTGCTTAACAGTCATATGCACCCCATTCGCTGTAAAGAACCAGTCCTCCTTGACCTTCAACACCGTCGTATCAGTAGAAGTGAGACGGTCTCCGAATAGGAACTCAGGCTTCAAGAAGGTCAATTTATCAAATGTGGAAGATTTTAAAACACCACGTTCCATCATCCGTTTGAGGAACCTATACTGTTGCTCACGGATTTGGGTCATTCTCTCGGAAGGCTGATCCAGCATAAGAGCCTCTTGAGCGGGGTTTATCACTTCCTCATCATACTCTACTCCCATCTGGTTGAAGACAGCCTCCAAGAACACTTCATTCAAAGGCGGGATCGCTACTGACACTAGCAAAGATCAGAAAAATGTTAGAAGCAACAAGAGAAAGAACAGCCTCGGCGCATCATCGGGGTCTAAGCCCATGCGCGTCAGCAGCCTCGGTGCATCATCAGGGTTTAAGCCCATGCGCGTCAGCAGCCTCGGCGCATCATCAGGGTCTAAACCCATGCGCGTCGGCGAACAAAGACCGCGGCACATCATTAAAGACCCAAGGTCTATGTGCGTTGGTGTACGGAAAAACGAGACTTACCAACCACCTCCGGCCGAACTTCGACAGGCCGTCGGGGAACGTCAGCCGTTATAACTTTCGTCGGCTCCTTCGCTTTCTCCTTTCCCTTGCCGACACCACCGCGAGGAGTCTTGGGAGCCATTCTCTCAGAGAAGAAAAAGTTAGGGTTTTGAAGAAAAACTCTAAAGAAAGCAAAGGCACAGAGCAGATGAACTCTCTCTCTCTCTCCAACCCTTACCTATTTATAGGGCTTGGTCGCACGCGTGAACCGATGACGTATAATCTCAGCCGTCGCTTCGGGTTCCGTGAGGAGATAACAACAAATACAACCAAAAGATCATCATTAATCTTTTGGGTTACCAAGGCGTCATCATCATCAACTGAAAGGAGCATGCACCCGAACAAGCATGCGCCCAAAAATTACGCGCCCTGACCTCCATGCTTCTTATTCAAAGTATTCCAAAACTTATTCAAAAGTTTTGAAAACTTTGAAGGGGGTCTTGTAGAAGCACGGAATTTCACAACCAGAAAGCCCATGTGCCAGGCATTTTTTTTTTTGCGCCAGAACTCAGACAGCTAATCAAATAAGCCATAGACATTCGAAGAAGGACTTTTTATTTATTTATATATAAGTCTATTACATGTCTAGAAAAGGTTGTACAAAGGAGAATTTCTACAAAGGAAGGATCCTAGATCTACAGCCAACAGCCACCATACGCCTTCCAGATAGGCGCAGCAACCACCATGCGCCTTCCGATGGGCGCAGCAGTCACCATGCGCTGTCAGCCAGGCGCAGCAGATGTCATGCGCCTCCAGCCAGGCGCATCCTACCATCTCTTCAGCAGCTCAGTTATGTGCATCCAGCTCAGTTATGTACATCCCTTCAGCAGCTCAGTTATGAGCAACTCTTCCAACCAGGCTCACCTGGCCGAGCAGAGCCCAGTTATGTGCCACTCTTCCAGCCAGGCTCACCTGATAAGTGCTTCACCAAGCAAAGCATTTAACCCTCTGGCTGGAACCAAGGAAGAGAAGAGCACCGCAAATGTTGTGGCCAGGGGAGGCTTCGAAAGAGCCTCCAAAGACCAAGGAAGACCGTGATCGAAATTATGGCACAAGGAGCTTTCAACACAATCAAAGTGGGCGGCACCCACTTTGAAGGAAGAGAGAGCCTAGCACCACCATTTCGATCTACGGCTCTTCCGGAACAACGAAGACGAGGCCCGAACATCCCTATCTTTGGATGCAACAGGCACCTTCCGCCTGCCTCAGAAGCCCTCGACTCCGTCTTTTGGATGTAACAGTCACCTTCAAGTGCATCGAAGACAACACGACGTCTCATCTTTACCCTCGGGAGCACTTCGTCAACAGAATGCACCCACATATCCAAGTTCATGTTGGAAGTACGTGAGGGAATGAGGAGCAAACCTTCTCTCCATGCCACTCTTTATAGGCCGAGCAAATCAAACCCACGCGCCAAGTGGATGACTCTCTGAATTCTGTGCAATGAATTTGCATTAAATGGATGAACCGGACGCCTCGAATTCAGCCAAACGGCTATTTATAGCACTCGAGGAGCGAGACAGCCGCGTCATTAAAGGATATGTCGGATGCGCCAGCCAAACAGCGCATCACACGGATGCGCCCTCCAGTATCAGGCGCATCACACAGACGCGCCCTACAGTACCCGGCGCATCACAGAGGATGCGCCCTCCCTCACATCTCCATGCCGAGTGGAACACCAACCAATGTGCCCACTCAGCTGTCCATCGAACGTCACAAACATTAAATGCTGAACTGACACCAGAGTTGGCAGCACGCTTCCCAAAGTCTGAACAGTTGACAGCTTTTTCAGAGAACGAAGCGTCGGCAACGTCAGCATCATCATGACTCTATTCCGACGGCTACTGCCACGTGGCCATCCGCATGTGCCTCTACGGCCATGCGTCCAAATCGCCATGCGCCTCTACGGCCATGCGTCCAAATCGCCATACGCCTCTACGGCCATGCATCCAAACCAGCATGCGCCTCAAAAGCCATGCGCCTCAGACCCTTCACTGATCCCTAAAGACAGAAGAAGAGTCTCCAGTTGAAGCTTTGTATGCGCCTCAAAAGCCATGCGCCCCAGACTGATCACTGATCCCGAAAGACAGAAGTAAAGTCGCCTGCATGCGCCTCAAAAGCCATGCGCTCTAAACAGTTTGTAACCCCTAAAGGGTATGAGCCGCAACCTCCTCCTGCGCCCAATCAAGGCGCAGCTCACCAGATTACCCCTCCCCCACCAAATCCGAGATCTTCGAGCCATGGGTCGATGACACGTGTCCTTTGACTCAACTCGTCCAAGATTTCAGCAACAGAAAGATCTTCTCCTCTGCTACGTGCCGGCTCACAACAGCAGTATGAAGAGTTCAACCTCCCAATCAGGGCGCATCATCCGTGCGCCCCTATCAGCAACTTCCACGTGGCGTCCCCACACACCGGCGCATCCTACATGCGCGCATGAGCAGCCAACCTGTAAAACTATAAATAGAGGGATCTTCTCCTTCACACACACACAGAATCCACAACGAACATACAAGGAATCACCGGAGAGGCAGATACAGACACTCAACGTCTTCCTCCTCTCAGCAAGCTCCATCACCCAGAGCAATCCACACCTTCAGAGAACCGATAACCGTCGTCAGCCCGTCAACGGAGTCAATACATTACCACTCGCTCCATTGGCACTAAGGACCCAGCTTAAACAAAAGTGTACTCCTAGGACTACATCTAAGTCCTACATTGTAACACTGTTCTGTTTGTATTAAAGTTTTCAATCAAACAATTTTAATGGCAAACAATGTGGACAATCAAATATATATGTTTTGGACTTGTGTAAAAAGTCGTAGCTTTTATTTCGTAAATTAAGTGAATGCTTGCTGATGTAAAACTTGATGGGAACACTCTTTAAGTGATGTAAGACTTGGATTTCATTTTGTGAACAATGGGATATTACATTTAAATATGTTTTATAGAAATTGTTTTGTTAATGTTGCGGCTACGTTCTGTATGAATTTTTAGAGTGAACAATGGGAACACTCTAAGTGATGTAAGACTTGGATTTTATTTTGTGAACAATGGGAACACTCTAAGTTCTGTATGAATTTTTGTTGTATATAAAATTCAATTATATATTTTATATATAAACAGGAAATTAGTAATTCCATAATAATTTAAACAATTGTTAAGTTTTTTCGCACGACTACAGTACTTTTTAAAATTCCGTCACTTATTTATTAGGACGAAATATATCTGTTACAAAAACTTATTTTTTGGGACAAATTAATAAACCGTCACACAAAAGCATAAATTTGAAAACTTTTGAGACGTCTTGACTAACCGTCCTTTAACAGTAATTAGGACGGCAATATCCGTCCCTAAAGTTTTTGCCACGCCACCCTAATGGGACCGGCCATTCCCGTCCCAAAGGCCGTCCCAAATAGTTGTTGGGACGGTAATTGCAGTTTTTAAGACGGTTTTTTGTTGTCCCTAAAGGTCACTTTTTTTGTAGTGACTCGAGCCTAGCTAGTCCTCTCAAAGGGAAACCAAAATAAAATCTCGACATTTGCGTATTGTTTCTATCTCACTACACAATTACTACTTTTATATTATTGCATTAATTGTTTGCCTTTACCAGTATTTTTTTAATTGGGGACATTACTTTCACTATACTTTATTCACCCCCACCCTCCCTCTAGAGGTGCCATCGGTCCCACAATTGGTATCAGAGCTAAATTTCTCTAAGTTTGACTAAAACTCCTTGAGAAATGGCATCATTATACACCAGTAATGGTGAAGGCCAGTCAACAACTTGGCCTCCCCTATTTGATGGCAAAAACTACATATATTGGAAGATACGCATGAGCTTTTATCTCAAGTCACTTGATTTTGATTTATGGTCAATTGTTATTGATGGTTATAAGAAACCAGCTCGAATCGTTATAGATGGGAGCCTGGTTGAGAAACCACATGACAAGTATACTGATCATGAAAAGAAGCAAGCCAGCCTTGATGCAAAAGCTATAAATTCTTTATTTTGTGCAATAGATAGAACAAAATTTAATAGAGTATCAACATATATCTCGTCTCACGAGGTTTGGAAACTTCTTGAGGTAACACATGAAGGAACTTCACAAGTAAAGGAATCCAAAATCTCAAGACTTACACAAGAATATGTGACTTTCAGAATGAAGCCTAATGAGACTATCTCTAACATGTTTACTCGTTTCTTAGATATTATTAATCCATTATCTTCTTTTGGAAAAGATTACAACAACCATGAAAAGATATAAAAGGTAATTCGTGGATTGACCAAGAACTGGAATCCTAAAGCAACAGCTATAATTGAAGGGAACGATCTCACAACAATGACTCTCGAGACGCTTATGGGAAAACTTATGACACATGAGCTGGACCTAAAGGAATTTAAAGAGCCAACACCAAAGGAGAAGACCATTGCACCAAAGCACATCACAAGATGGCCTCCGATGACGAAAGTGAGAATGACAGTTCAGACAATGATCAAATGGCACTTTTGATCGGAACTTCAGAAGATTTCTAAAGTATGAGAAATCAAACAAAAAGAAGAAAGATTCTAGAGATGACGAAGAGCCGATATGCTACAACTGTAAAAAGATAGGTCATATCAAGAAAGACTGTCATGTTGTAAGAAAGAGAAGCATATATGAACAATCAAGTAAGATAAGGACTTCAACCAGAATTATGCTAATAACAGTATTTAGTGTGAAAGTAAAGCAAGTGATTCTAAAGAGGAAGAGAGACCTTGCAAAACTAAAAATCTATGCTTCATGGCTACAAATGCAAAGGTAATTTTAAATCTACTATATAAAGATTTTACATTTGATGAGTTATCTGATGCATTCAGTAATTTATTAGAAGATCAAAAGAAGATGATGGACATATATAAATGTGCTAAGAAAGAGCTGAAAGCAGTACACTCTGAATATACTAAACAATCTCTAATACTAGAAAATATCAGAGATAAATCCTATTCTAGTAACATGGATGAGATTTTTTTTCTTTAAATTGAGATTACATGACACTCTTGAGGAGCTTGAGAAAGCAAATCAAGAAAATGTAAAACTCAAAGATCTTTATGAATTAGAGAAGAAGAAATATAACATTGCTGTTCAGAGAATAGATACACTCACTGCCAAGTATGATGAAGCTTGTGATATCTCTAAAAGGTTAGAGATAAAATTGGGTAAACAGGTTGTCAAACATTTAACTCAAGTAAACACAAATCACACAGCTAAACACAAACACATCACGTCTAATACCACTAGAACTTCCAAAGATCATGCATTCATGTATAAGTTTCCTCATAAGAAGTCTCACTCTATTTCAAAAACTCATATTGTCACGCCCCAGTACCAAAATACGGAGACGGACTAGGCCAGCTAGTCCATATGAGGTATACAAACGTTATACGACGATCGTGGCTGTCAAGAGACAAGTGGGTGCATGCTACATTCAAGTCTCCTATGGTCTCATAGAGCATCTATGTCTCATTCATTTAAAGCAAAAAAACATCAATTAATGAACATATGAGATAAAGCAGTAAGGCGTCCCCGACGCTTCATCAAAATGATCATGGGGATCTAACTTTATAAGTTAGCTAGCCCAGAGAGTCATAGGTACATAATTGTATTCAGCAGCAGTCTGATTTAATTATAAATTATGTAAAAGACAAAATATCCAGATTAGCCGGCTAAACAGGTGCCGATGGCTAAACGCCAGAACATAAGTAAAGATACTAGAGCGGTGGAGAAGAAACCCACTCGAGTCCCCCGCCCGCCATGCTTCTAGTATGCACCATTGACGTCAGGGAGGAAGGGTGGATCCTCTGGCTCTGCTACAAAATCTGGCCAAACAAAACCAGCGGGGTCAGCCCCGAATAGAAAGTACCGCAAGGGAGCACAAAGAGTTAAGATAAAACCCAAGCATAAAAGAAATATACTAGTAATAATAAAAGCTTCCGGTCGTAACCTCGATCTACAGCCTGTCATAGCATGATAGACCAACCCAACAACCAAACAAGGACATGGGTTGGACCACGCACCATGATAATCCATGTCCTTCGGCTACTAATGGAAAGCACAAGGCACAGTCATGTCATTTTTCAAGCAGTCATTCATTCCTGCAACTTTCTATATTTGGCGGAGTTATCCCCGCGATATTGATTAAAAGGAATCCTCAGATCGTGTCAACCCAGCAGGGCTAGCCAAACCATTAAACATATAGCACATTGATTATGTACCGGTCCTCCGGAGGGCTACCGTACTAAAACATATAACACATAGCTCGTAGAAGTCGGATATAGCCATCCGCTATAGGCGAATGAAACCCTATCCGTGGCGGCCAATCCGACACGTCAGGACTGGACCTGGGGTGGCTAGTATGGCACGATCTCGAGATTCTTTCCACCCAATGTATCTACCAAGTTAGTTGTCTAGTTAATTCTTAGGTTATCCTCGGAGTTCACATGTCGTGGTCACATGTTCACTCCCCTAGATGTTGTATATTATACGAGTACCCCAAGAAGGGATCCGTACTGGCTCATGGAGTCATATGTATACACCCCCTTCTTGGTATAATACAACACACAACACATACCATGTCATTGCTACCGACCATTCGCTATGTAAATGCTTGACTCTTGGAGGTACTAGCAGATATCACGTAGGAATACTTAGCAGATAGGATAGCACATCGGTGCTCACATAGATTGTACCTTAGTACATACATAGGGTTATCCAACACACGTATAGGTAGTCAGATCAGGAATAAGGAACATGACACAAGAAGGCACTACGCACTTAGGGTATAAAGTGCTCGCAAGTCATGAAGTGGCCCAAACGGCACGCGGGCAATGTGTAAGGTAAAAGGTACACAAGGTGACAAAGTCACATATGAATTTTGGTTAAAGTGAGACATGAAGATTCTTGAAGCCAAGACAAAGATCTACAGCTTTCGTGTTGGGAGTTGGAAGAAATTCTGGCCACAAATCAGCCAAATAGGGCATAAAACAGCCAAAAACAGCCAAAATAGGCACTATGCGACATTCTACGGTACTATGCAGCCTTCTGCGGCACTATACGGCCTTCTGCAGCACTATGCGACACTATGCGGCCTTCTGTGGTACTATTCATTTCATGCGGCACTATACATCCATGCAGCACTATTCATTCCATGGGGCACTATTCATTCCTGCGGTACTATGCATCCATGCGGTACTATTCATTCCTGCGGCACTATTCATTCCATACGGTACTATGCATCCATGCGGCACTATTCATTCCTACGGCACTATTCATTTCTGCAGCACTATGCATCCATGCGGCACTATTTATTCCTGCGGCACTATTCATTCCTGTGGCACTATTCATCGTCCCTGCCAGAACCAGCACAGATGAACATAGAAGATGTCCAAATATTATTTTGGCCATAACTTCCTCAAAACAAGTTGAAATATAACTTTTCAAAGACCAAAATGGGGTAGAACGAAATTCTCTACAACATGGAACAATTAGTTTTTGCAAAAGAACAAATTTAATAGATCAAAATCATAGAAACCCATAAAGAAAACCCTATTTTACAAAGTTAGATCTACATAAACATATCCATCAAAAGTGAAAACACCAAGATCTAAACTTGTAGAGATTTAATAGATGAACTTTTTAGAATAAAAATTTGTAAGAAAATATCAAAGAAAAATAAATGCAATCTCTCCTCTTTGAGCAAGTTGGTACTTGCCTAGGTAGGTGGAAGAAGTAAAATGAAAGTTATGAGGAGAGAGAGAAAAGGATGGGAATATATACATCATAAACCAAGTTGGTTCATGATGAACCAAAATAAACCGAAACTTAAGCTTAAGCTGAAAATAAGTTACAAAAATATAATTGTCAGATAATTATGAGAACTGAACATAGAGATACTACGTAAAAAATGAAATAAATGCAGGCAGGCAGTTCTCGTATTAAAATACATATTCCGGGACCGGAGAGTGACATCTCTACCCTCCTAAGAAAAATTCTGTCCTCGAAATTTCAGCCAAGACAAGGATAGAGGAATCCGGGCAAGCAAGGTACAATTACAATCTACGCAAGCAACCTATCATTAGCAGTCATTGATCATATATTTCAAAATGGTGCAAAACAAGCATGTAAACAGATTACCAAGGCATGAGGAGAAGCATACCTTCTGAGTCTAACAAGTACGAATACCGAGATCTAATCTCGTCCTCGCGCTCCCAGGTTGAGTCTCCCGGGGAGTGATAGCCCCAAGCGACACGGACAAGGCTAATAGTCCGGTTCTTGAGCACCTTCTCTCGCCGGTCCAAAATAGACATGGGTTGTTCCTCGTAAGTTAGGTCGGTACCAACGACTAACTCTGAATAGTCGAGGACATGACTCGGATCCGGGACATACCCATACAACTGAGATACATGAAACACATCATGTACGCCAGATTGCGAGGGAGGAAGGACAAGCCGATAAGCAACATCGCCTACCCGAGCGAGAATCTCAAAAGGATAAACGAATCTCGGACTAAGCTTTCCTTGGGTTCCAAATCTAATGACACCCCGAGTAGGCGAAATCCACAAAAATACTTGGTCACCAACACCAAACTCTAAAGGCCTACGATGTTGATCCGCCCAGTGTCTGTGTCTGTCCTGTGCGACTCGAAGTCGCTCTCTGATCAACTTGACTGTCTCCACTATCTGCATGATCATCTCCGATCCCAACAATTTTTGTTCTCCCACATCGTCCCATGCCAGAGGGAACCTGTATTTTCTTTCATATAATGCTTCGAACGGTGCCATCTGGATACTTGCTTGATAACTATTATTGTAAGAGAACTCTACTAAATGAAGATGATCTTTTCAAGTTCCGCCGAAGTCTAAGGTACAAGCCCGTAACATATCTTCCAATGTCTGAATGGTTCTCTCTGACTGTCCATCCGTCTGCGGGTGGTATTGATGCATCCGTCTTCTTCAACTCTTCAAATGATGTCTGACATTCTACTGACCAAACAAACTTTACATCCATATGGGTCAAACGCGTCAAGGGTGCCAAAATCCTGGTAAAATCTGCCACGAACCTCCGGTAATAACCTGCCAATCCCAAGAAACTACGCACTTCTGCTACCGTCTTCGGAACTGGCCAATTCTCTACTGCCTCAACCTTCTTCGGATCTACTGACACTCCTGCTCCAGAAATAATGTGTCCCAGGAACGAAATACGATCCAACCAAAACTTATATTTACCAAGCTTCACATAAAGTTGATGCTCCCTTAAGGTCTGCAAAACTGTCCAAAGATGTTTCTCATGTTCTTCTTCACTGCTGGAATAGACGAAGATGTCGTCTATAAACACTACTACAAACTTATCCAAGTATGGCATGAAGATGCGATTCATCAAATCCATGAACACGGCTGGGGCATTAGTCAGTCCAAATAGCATCACCAGAAACTCATAATGCCCATACCGCGATCTAAATGTTGTCTTAGGTATGTCCTGCTCCCGGACCCTCACTTGATAATATCCAGATCGAAGATCAATCTTAGAGAAGATGCAGGCCTTACTCAATTGATCAAACAAGTCATCAATCCTTGGTAACGGATACTTGTTCTTCACTGTCACTGTATTCAACTGTCGGTAATCAATGCACATTCGCGTCGATCCATCCTTCTTAGGTACTAAAATTACCGGTACTGCATAGGGCGATTCACTATCTCGAATAAACTGCTTCGCCTTCAGTTCTTCTTCATGCTGGTACAACTTGTCCAACTCTGACTGCGACATCCTGTAAACTCTGCCAACTTTAGGCTCCGTCCCAGGATTCAACTCAATGCAAAACTCCACATCTCTCACCGGTGGTAAACCTGGAAGCTCATCTGAAAATACATCAAGAAATTCTCGGACCACTCTTGGTATCTGCTCCTGCTCTGCCAATGCTTCTGCAACAATGCCCTTGGGTCGATCCTCCAATGATCGAATAAAGACGAACTCCCCAACGCCAGGTACATTAAATACTACCCTACCTCCCCGACAATCTATCATCGCACGACTGTCTCTCAACCAGTCCATGCCTAGGACAACGTCAAAGTTGCCCATAGGGAACTCAATCAAAGATGCGGGCAATAATCACCTACTTACTACGATCGAACACGCTAAGCACACTCTGCTAACTCCTACGAGCCCACTACCAGTGAGTATATTCATCCTCTCTGGAAATACCTCGAACTTCAATCCAATACGTATCATAAATCGTACAGATATAAAAGAGTGGGTAGCCCCCGAATCAAACAATGCTACTGTGGAAAAAGAGGTAACAGAAATATTACCTGCAACCACGTCGCCTGAATCTAGTGCATCCTCCAGTGACAAGGTAAAGGCCTGGCCCTGGCCTTGCTGAGCTCCATGCTGCTATCTTCCTCGACCATGATGTTGCTGCGGCCTCTGCGGGCCTTCCTAGTTCTGTGCCTAGCAAAACATCTGAGCCTGCGTCGACAGACGCTGGGCTAGCGGCCTTACGGCCAATACGGGTCCTCTGTTCGGTGCTGCCCCCGAAGCTGGCAACGTCGAAAACTGCTGAACTGGCCCTCCTGGCCTATGTATCATAGGGCAATTGGCAATCCTGTGGTCTGGACTGCCACACCTCATGCACAATCTGTTAGCTGAATGACATACATCCCTAGTGTGCCCTCCCTTACTGTAGTAAGTACATCTAATGGGCGCCTCCTGGCACTGATGCTGGTTCCTCGGCTGCTGATGCCGAACTGGTGTTGTTATCTCTGATACCGTCGTCCTCTGCGGTGCTCCTGACTCATGAATACGGATGTCAGGTGCTGGCGTCGATGTTCGCTGCACTGCTCCTCCGCCCCTACTCTGGGGATGGGACCTCTTTTGGCCCCTATGTCTTGTCGCCAACCTCTGTTGGGTGAGTTCATCCTCCGAGCTGTCGTTAAAATGACATCAAAAGTCTGATAGTCGTGCCCTTCCACTAGCTGTAGAATTTCCAAACGAAGTCCTTGCTGGAATCTCATAGCCTTCTCTGGCTCTGTAGCCACCATCGTCGGTGTAAACCGACTCAGTCTGCAGAACTCTGCTGCATATCCATCCACCATCTTACCGGCCTGCTTGAGACTGATAAACCTCTGTTGTAGCTTATACCGCGCTACCACGCCAAAGTACTTGGCCTTGAATCTGGTACTGAAGCTATCCCAGGGAACAGGATGCCCTATTCCAATCTCTTTCGATGCCCACCAGTTGCGGGCGAGATCCTGAAGTAACAGTCTGACTTGGTCAACCTTCTCTTCTGCTGGAACCTTAGCTGCGGTCAATATGGCCTCAATATCCTGAAGCCAAGCATCCGCCATGATAGCATCCGCCGTGCCGTCAAAATATCTCGGGTTAAGTCGACAAAACCTCCCCGACGCTCCCAAATCATTCCTGACACTTCTCTCAAGGGCTAATTATAACCCCTGATTCAGTAGCACATTTTGTTCCTGCTGTTGGGTCTGCTGTTGCTGATGGGCTGTCACCTGACGCTACTGAGTGGCCAGGAATCCTCGGATAACCTCCAGAAGTACTGCAGCATCAGGTACTGTCGTCGCTGCCGACACCGTTGGGGTGTAGGAGTTTCTAGAACCTGCGGTTCCACTAGCTCTGATATCACTTCCACTCAGATCTGGTCAAAAAAAGGTATTCTTCCCTGTTGATGTCCTGTCGAGCCATGCTCTACTGGACGTTCCTCCATGTTAGCCTCGCCAGCTATTGAGAAAGAAGCACCCCTATAGAGAAAGGTATATGATATTAAATAACAGGACGAGGAAGATACGATGATGTAATTCAGGTTATCAATCAAGGTGAGGAAAAAGAAATTGAGGCAAGAGATTCAAAGGGAACAAGTTTTGATTGAGACTCCTATAATAGTAACACCCCACAAGTTTAAAAATCAGACCTGTATGGGCTACCAATAAAACCTTGTCACACTCCAGTACCGAAATATGGAGACGGACTAGGTCAGCTACTCCATATGAGGTATACGTCGATCGTGGCTATCAAGAGACAAGGGGTGCATGCTACATTCAAGTCTTCTATGGTCTCACAGAGCATCTATGTCTCAATAATTCAAAGCAAGAAAATATCAATTAATGAACATATGAGATAAAGCAGTAAGGCGTCCCCGACGCTTCATCAAAATGATTATGGGGATCTAGCTTTATAAGTTAGCTAGCCCAGAGAGTCATAGGTACATAATTGTATTCAGCTGCAGTCTGATTTAATTACAAATTATACAAAAGATAAAATATCCAGATTAATCGGCTAAACAGGTGCCGGTGGCTAAACGCCAGAACATAAGTAAAGATACTATAGTGGTGGAGAAGAAACCTACTCGATTCTCCCGCCCGCCATGCTTCTAGTATGCACCATTAACGTCAGAGAGGAAGGCTGGATCCTCTGGCTCTGCTACGAAATCTGGCCAAACAAAACCAGCGGGGTCAGCCCCAAATAGCAAGTACCGCAAGGGAGCACAAAGAGTTAAGATAAAATCCAAGCATAAAATAAATATACTAGTAATAATAAAAGCTTCCGGTCGTAACCTCGGTCCACAGCCTGTCCTAGTACGATATGTAGAAGCATGAAAAATATTGCTTTTAGTCCAACATCGGAAAGGAGAAGAAGAAAGGGTTCACTCCATTCTATAAATAGAGCCCTCTTTCCTCCTTTGAAAAGGGCACCAACTTCCCTTTCCTCCTTCCAACTTGGACTCTTCCTACTACGCACCTTCGGGTGCTAAGTCGAAAAAGTCTAGGGCAGTGCGGGCTCAACAAGCCCAGTCAACTGTCCCAACTACTGACCATCAGAGAATCCCACTAACTGTTATACGGACCTCTGATAGAAAGTTGTACAAAATTGCCCGTGTCCAGCCCCCGGCGGCAAACGGACAGGGTGGTTCTCAAGAGTCTCCCAACAAAGATCGAGGGCAAGTGCTTTTACTAGCCCCTCATCAGGGAGCAAACATGGTGCCAACACACTCGTGTGCTCAGGATATCCGGGCCCACAAAACGAGTACAAAGGTTGACCGAGATGTCCTTGACTTGCGAGATGTGATCCTTCACAAGCGCAAGGAAAGAAGGGGATTCTCTATGCGACCCGAAAATTAACATGAAGCTTCATGTGGCTCAAAACCCAGGAATCTTCATGCGGCTCACAAAACCCAGGATGCTTCATACGGTTCAGAAACTTCATGCGGCCCAGAAACTTCATACGGCCCAGAAGCTTCATGCGGTTCAGAAGCTTCATGCGGTTCAGAAACCGCATGCGGCTTCGGAATCTTATACGGCTCGGGAAGAGCCACGTGGCCTCATGCGGCTCAAAAACAGGCCGATTATAGCTGGCCATAATTACTCCCTGCAGATTGTCATTAAATGCTCTGATATAAAGTGACAGTTTTGACGGCTCTGACATAATGAAGAGACACGTCATGCTCATCAAAAGACTAGAAAATCTCTGAGATAGCCGGTTCAGTTCACAAATTCCAAGGAGGATTAATTATGCGGACTGCCTAGGCCACCCTCATGCGGCTCAGTTGGGGGGCCACCCTTATGCGGCTCAGTTGGTGGCCATCCTTATACGGCTTAGTTGGGGGGCCACCCTCATGCGGCTCAGTTGGAGGCCATCCTTATGCGGCTCAGTTGGAGGCCATCCTTATGCGGCTCAGTTGGAGGCCATCCTTATGCGGTTCAGTTGGAGGCCACCCTTATGCGGCTCAGTTGGAGGCCATCCTTATGCGGCTCAGTTGGAGGCCACCCACATGCGACTGCCACTCTCATGCGGCTCGGATTGTGGGGGGGCACCCTTATGCGGTTCAGTTGGGGTTTACTCTTATGCGGCTGCCACTCTCATGCGGCTGCCACCTTCATGTGGCTCGGTTGTGGGGGCCACACTCATGCGGCTTTGCCAGGACGTCCCGCTTATGCGGTTCGTAGCATAATGGCAGTTGGGACACGTGGCAGAAGATCGATCCACCCGCGCTCATACGGCTCGCAGCATAATGGGGATTGGGACACGTGGCAGAAGATTGACCAAGACCTATCCACTCGGATTTGTTGCTATCAACAAATCATCACAATACAGATTTATCGCAATCATCATAACTGCCCAGATCGATCTTCAACAAACAATGCAGATTTGTTGCAATCAACATAATAGCCCAGATTGATTTCCAACAAACAAGATCAAGGCTAATCTTAACCAATCCCTAACCGCCCACTTTTTAAGGAGCAATTACTGCACACCCTACTTATCACAAAGCCCTATAAATAGCAAGGTACTATTTCCTTGCAAAAGACCTGGGGACAGAGAGCGGCGGAGACACAAAGTATAGAGCAAAGAGCATCCAGCAAGAGCATTTCTTCATCAGAACAGAAGCGACGTCCGATCGTCCAAGGAGTAAGGCAGAGTTGATAGCACTCTCCTGAGCCTCTACCGTCACCCCCAGAAAAAATAAAATAATTGTACTTTAGATTATTTTTCCTAGGTTTTGTTCCTAGGCTCTCTTCTGTACATGCAAGTTTGTAGTTGTGAAGTAAAAGTCCAGTCCTCCCATAAAATTGTTCTGTTCTTTTATAATCAATGGCGAACACGATGGCGACTCTGCTGGGGACTAACTTCTCCATGGATGAGAAGTTGGTGACACAATTGGACGCCGCCAAGCTCGGCTCCACGTGACAGATGCTGGTCGTCCGCTTCGACCAGCAAGCGTTAATAGAAATGCTCTCCGACGGGAGCGCCGGCTCGGTCCAGAAGCGAACCTGTACGAAGAAGGCCTGCAAGGAGTGGAGGCCCAAGACTTTTGCTCCTCCCCAAGCTCTGGAAGAGGCGTTCTTTACTGCCCAAGACGGCGGAGAAGACCCCCGTGCGGCCCCACTTCAGGCCACAGAGACCCCTGCTGTTCTCAAGTCCGGCAGAGGAAAACACTACGATGCTGGACTTGAGGTAGCAAATGGGGACTCTATGCGGTCCAGAAAAAACCGCATAAGGGTGCCAGCCGCATGAAGAAGGCTCATGCGGCCAACAATTCCAGCCGCATGAAGGCTCATACGACCACTAAATCCAGCCGCATGAATGTTCCTACAGCAGCCAAATCCAGCCGCATGAATGCTGATGTGGCCGCAAATACTAGCCGTATGAATGCTGATACGGCCACAAAAGCAAGCCGCATGAATTCTGATGTGGCTACAAATGCTAGCTGCATGAATGCTGATGCGGCCCCAAAAGCCAGCCGCATGAATTCTTATGCGGCCACAAATGTAAGCCGTATGAATGCTGATACAAACGCCAGTCGCATGAATTCTGTCTTTGACCGCCTCTCATGTGGTCCTAATCCCAGATGCTCCAATGAGAATGTGCCAGACTCTGTACGGCACAATTTGGACTCTTCCTACAATGCGCACTTGGGTACTAGAGGAAAGAAGTCTAGGGCAGCGTGGGCTCGTCGAGCTCAGTCAGCTGTCCCAACCTTTGACCATCAGAGAGCTCCGCTTACTGTTAAGCGGGCCTCTGATGGGAAGTTGTACAGAATCGACCGTGTCCAGCCCCCGACGGAAAACGGACAGAATGGTTCCCAAAAGTCTTCCGATCAGGGAGCAAACATGGTGCCAACACACTCGTATGCTCGGGACTCCCAGGCCCACAAAATGAGTGACTTGTGTGATGTGATTCTTCACAAGCGCAAGGAAAGAGAAGAGAGCTTGGTGTGCTGATAGTCCTTTCATGGACATCACTGCACTCAAGTTATTGTCAACTGCTGCTGCAGCAAAGCGGCAGTACAAGAGGACCGGCAGTTCGTCTTTCAACGACTGCAGCAGTCAGGACCGGTCCTGCAACAAAGCTCAGGAGATGAGGCGCTTCATGTCGCCTCCTGCAATTCTGCTCGGAAGATCCCTACCAGCAAGGCGGGGAAGAAGATTAATGTTTCCAGCCCGGCGATCTCTACTAGCGCGGCTAGGAAACTCTCATCTAGGCGGTTGTCCACAACCACCGCTGGAGGAGTTTATCAGGGCACCCGCTCTAAGACGAAATCTTCAACACTTGGAGATTCGTCATCTACATCTCTGGGGGTAACCGAAGCTGGGGGTAGCACCCCTTCAAACGTCCACAACAATCCGGTGTTTCAAGAATATGCACCAGGGAAAATAATTCCCCTCACAGATGCATTGGATCCGGACGTCCCTGAGGACGTCCACGGGTCCTAAGACGAGGCAGCCTTCTATGCAGGGGGTAGCACTTCCTCTGAGTCTGAACCAGAGGAGAACATCCCTACATACCCCGACGATTTCTCGGTGTAAGGGTATGATTCAGAGGGCACGTCCTCCACCGTTCCTTCCATCTCTCCTCATGTGAGGACGGTGTTCATGACGAACAATGACCAAGATGGTTCCAGTGATCGCCAACGCATCGACACTCTGGAGACCATACTTCATACCTTGGTCAAGTCCGTGGACGAGATCAAAGCGGCCCTGCCGACTCTGCAAGGAAGGACGCCTGGCTAAACAAGCTTGGGTCCCGCCATCAATGCGGACTCAAACACAACCGCGCTAAACCTGGACGACAGTCCTCCTGGAATATCGGCTCCTACCGCTGCAAACGAGGCCAGGAAGGCAAGACGAGAGGTCCAGGAGCTCCGGGCCATGTTTTACGCCCGAGAAACCTTCCAAGACCTCAGGATACGACAACCGTATTCTGCTGCATGGAGAGATGTCCCCTTCCCACCAAGATATAAGCCACTCAACATCAACCCATACGACGGGAAGACATTTGCAAGCTGATACGTGACCTACTTTGAGGTCACAACAGATCATCTGCCATATAACGACACCATCCTTACACGATTGTTCGTTGGGGCATTGAAAGGAGTCGCATTCGACTGGTACCACAACTTGCCGGACAACTGCATCCATTCCTTCGCCAGCATCAAACATATATTCTTGGAGAGGTTCTATGAGGTGGGACAAGATGTGACCATGTCAACCCTCATGGACGTTGTTCAAGGAGAGAAGGAGCTGACAAGGAACTATATTGAGCGGTTTCGCCAAAACTGCGATAAAATTGCCCTCTGGCAATCCAGATTTTTCCTTGATTGAAATCTGCCAAAAGAGGCTGCTTCCCACAATCAGCCTCTGGATGGGCGAAAGTCAGTTCAAGGACTGGAAGACTTTCATCATCAGCGCCACCAACGCAGAAGCAAAATTAAAGAAGGCTCGCCAACTTGGGCTGCATATCACGGATGGAGAGGATAAGGACAAATGCCCTAATACCAACAAACAACAACGGCAAGTTCCTCAAGAAATACTATGTCTAAACGACACCTTCCAACTATCTCTCAGATTGTGAGTCATATACCCACAGGTATCACTGAACTTACACTCTGACTTCAAATCTTCCAGATTGTTGAGTTACGTACCCTCAGGTACCACTGAACTTACTCTCTGCTTACTCCGAATGAATTCTCTTGGTCATATCTATGTACCCCTGGTCATAGCTTTTCTACTGCCAGAATTTGCCTCAAAATCTATTGCCCGTACCACCAGTGTGCAGATGGGTAATAGGTCCATAAAAATTATCCTAATCTATTATTCACACCATCGGTGTACCAATGAGTAGTAGATCCACAAAATATCATTCAAATCTATTACTCGTACTACCAGTGCACAAAAAGGGTAATAGGTCCACAAAATTTCCGAAACAACCACGTCGATGTCACCTCTGAGTTGTTTCTCTTCCATCAAAAACAAATCACCCCTCGCGTAGAACTTCCACGTCCATATTACCTCTGAGTTGTTCTATGTACCCTTCATGGTGTCCACTCCTGCCGCATCCTCATTACCTCTGAGTAGGAAGACTCCATTGAAGAAACCCTCATATTTACCACGTCCTCATTACCTCTGAGTAAGTATGTTGGTGTTCTCTCGACTTACTATCCGTACCCAAAACCCGAGTACGCCAAGGATTAGGCCCACAAATGTCCACAGTTGACCACAAATGTCCTCTGTTGACCACAAATATCTTCTGTTGACCACAAATGTCCTCTGTTGACCACAAATGATGTACTAGGTCCCCTAGTACATCCACATCTTTCCTCATCATCACATACTTTTGGAGCCCAGCCGTTCCAGAGCATCCTTTCACCCAATACATAGAACTTCCACGTTGATAGCACCTCTGAGTTGTTCTGTGTATCCTTATTAGGCCCACTCCTACCACGTCCTCATTACCTCTGAGTAGGAAGGCTCTACTTTAGACCCATATTTACCACGTCCTCATCACCTCTGAGTAAATATGATGGTTCCCTCTCTCAACTTATTATTCGTACCTAAAACCAAGGTACGCCAAGGATGATAAGTCCACATAAAATTACCAGCGGAAGTACCCAAACCTATCACGTCCAGCTACCTCTGATAGGATTGCCGTACCTAAACAACTCTACTTTCCATGCTTCTTATTCAAAGTATTCCAAATTTGCAATTTAGAAACTTTGAAGGGGGTCTTGTAGAAGCATGGAAAATATTGCTTTTAGTCCCACATCGGAAAGAAGAAGAAGAAAGGGCTCACTCCATTCTATAAATAGAGCCCCCTTTCCTCCTTTGAAAAGGGCACCAACATCCCTTCCCTCCTTCCAACTTGGACTCTTCCTACTACGCACCTTCGGGTGCTAAGTCGAAGAAGTCTAGGGCAGTGCGGGCTCAACAAGCCCAGTCAACTGTCCCAACTATTGACCATCAGAGAATTCCACTAACTGTTATGTGGACCTCTGATGGAAAGTTGTACAAAACCGCCCGTGTCCAGCCCCCGGCGGCAAATGGACAGGATGGTTCTCAAGAGTCTCCCAACAAAGATCGAGGGCAAGTACTTTTACTAGCCCTTCATCAGGAAGCAAATATGGTGCCAACACACTCGTGTGCTCAGGATACCCGGGCCCATAAAATGTGTGCAAAGGTTGACCGAGATGTCCTTGACTTACGAGATGTGATCCTTCACAAGCGCAAAAAAAGAAGAGGATTCTCTATACGGCCCGAAAATCAACATGAAGCTTCATACGGCTCGAAACCAAGGAATCTTCATGCGGCTCACAAAACCCAGGAAGCTTCATGCGGTTCAGAAACTTCATACGGCTCAGAAATGTCATGCGGCCCAGAAACTTCATGCGGCCCAAAAACTTTATGCGGCCCAGAAGCTTCATGCGGTTCAGAAGCTTCATGTGGTTCAAAAACTGCATGCGGCTCAGGAATCTTATGCGACTCAGGAAGAGCCACGTGGCCTCATGCGGCTCAAAAACAGGCCGATTACAGCTGGCCATAATTACTTCCTGCAGATGGTCATTAAATGCTTTGACATAAAGTGACAGTTCTGACGGCTCTGACATAATAAAGAGACGCGTCATGCTCATCAAAAGAAGATAAAATCTCTGAAATAGCTGATTCAGTTCACAAATTCCAAGAAGGATTAATTATGCGAACCGCCAAGGCTACCCTTATGCTGCTCAGTTGGGGGGCCACCCTTATGCGGCTCAGTTGGAGGCCATCCTTATGCGGCTCAGTTGGGAGGCCACCCTCATGCGGCTCAGTTGGAGGCCATTCTTATGCGGCTCAGTTGGAGGCCATCCTTATGCGGCTCAGTTGGAGGCCACCCCCATGCGACTGCCACTCTCATGCGGTTCAGATTATGGGTGGCCACCCTTATGCGGTTCAGTTGGGGTTCACTCTTATGAGGCTGCCACTCTCATGCGGCTGCCACCTTTATGCGGCTCGATTGTGGGGGCCACACTCATGCGGCTCTGCCAGGACGTCCCGCTTATGCGGTTCACAGCATAATGGCAGTTGGGACACGTGGCAGAAGATCGATCCACCCGCGTTCATACGGCTCGCAGCATAATGGCGATTGGGACACGTGGCAGGAGATTGACCAAGACCTATCCACTCGAATTTGTTGCTATCAACAAATCATCACAATACAAATTTATCGCAATCATCATAATTGCCCAGATCGATCTTCAACAAACAATACAGATTTGTTGCAATCAACATAATAGCCCAGATTGATTTTCAACAAACAAGATCAAGGCTAATCTTAACCAATCCCTAATCGTCCACTTTTCAAGGAGCAATTACTGCACACCCTACTTATCACAAAGCCCTATAAATAGAAAGGTGCTATTTCCTTACAAAAGACCTAGGGACAGAGAGCGGCGGAGACACAAAGAGAAGTATAGAGCAAAGAGCATCCAGCAAGAGCATTTCTTCATCAGAGCAGAAGCGACGTCCGATCGTCCAAGGAGTAAGGCAGAGTTGATAGCACTCTCCCGAGCCTCTACCGTCACCCCCCAGAAAAAATAAAATAATTGTACTTTAGATTGCTTTTCCTAGGTTTTGTTCCTGGGCTCTCTTTTGTACAAGCGAGTTTGTAGTTGTGAAGTAAAAGTCCAGTCCTCCCATAAAATTGTTTTGTTCTTTTATAATCAATGGCAAACACGATAGACCAACCCAACAATCAAACAAGGACATGGTTTGGACCACGCACCATGATAGTCCATGTCCCTCGGCTACTAATAGAAGGCACAAGGCACAGTCAAGTCGTTTTTCAAGCGGCCATTCATTCCTGCAGCTTTCTATATTTGGCAGAGTTATCCCCGCGATACTGATTAAAAGGAATCCTCAGATCGTGTCAACCCAGCAGGGCTAGCCAAACCATTAAACATATAGCACATTGATTATGTACCGGTCCTCCGGAGGGCTACCGCGCTAAAACATATAACACATATCTCGTAGAAGTCGGATATAGCCACCCGCTATAGGCGAATGAAACCCTATCCGTAGCAGCCAACCCGACACGTCAGGACTGGACCTGGGGTGGCTAGTATGGCATGATATCGGGATTCTTCCCACCAAATGCATATACTAAGTTAGTTGCCTAGTTAATCCCTAGGTTATCCTCAGAGTTCACATGTCGTGGTTACATGTTCACTCCCCTAGATGTCGTACATTGTACGAGTACCCCAAAAAGGGATCCATACTGGCTCATGGAGTCATACGTATATACCCCCTTCTTAGTGTAATGCAACACACAACACATACCACGTCATTGCTACCGACCATTCGCTATATAAATGCTGGACTCTTTGAGGTACTGGCAGGTATCACGTAGGAACACTTAGCACATAGGATAGCACATCGGTGCTCACATAGATTGTACCTTAGTACACACATAGGAATATCCAGCATACGCATAGGTAGTCAGATCAGGAATGAGGACCAAAACACAAGAGGAAAGAGAACAAGAAGGCACTACGCACTTAGGGTATGAAGTGCTCGCAAGTCATGAAGTGGCCCAAACGATGCACGGGCAATGTGCAAGGTAAAAGGTGCACAAGGTGACAAAATCACATATAAATTCTGGTTAAAGTGAGACATGAAGATTCTTGAAGCCAAGACAAAGATCTACAACTTTTATGTTAGGATTTGGGAGAAATTCTAGCCACAAATCAGCCAAATAGGACAAAAAATAACCAAAATAGGCACTATACGGCATTCTGTGGCACTATGCAGCCTTCTGCGGCACTATACGATATTCTGCGACACTCTGCGGCAATCTACGGCACTATGCGACCTTCTGTGGCACTATTCATTCCATGCGGCACTATGCATCCATGTGACACTATTCATTCCATGCAGCACTATTCATTCCTGCAGTACTATGCATTCATGCAGCACTATTCATTTCTACGGCACTATTTATTCCATGCGGCACTATGCATCCATACGGTACTATTCATTCCTGCAGCACTATGCATCCATGTGGTACTATTCATTCATACGGTACTATTCATTCCTACGACACTATTCATCTATATGGCACTATTCATTCCTGTGGTACTATTCATCGTCCCTGCCAGAACCAACACAGATGAACATAGAAGATGTCCAAATATTGTTTTGGCCATAACTTCTTGAAAACAAGTTGAAATCTAAATTTTCAAAGGTCAAAATAGGGTAGAACAAAATTCTCTACAACATGGAACAATTAGTTTTTGTAAAAGAACAAATTTGATAGATCAAAACCATAGAAACCCATAAAGAAAACCCTACTTTACAAAGTTAGATCTACATAAAAATATCCATCAAAAGTGAAAACACCAAGATCTAAACTTGTAGAGATTTAAAAGATGAACTTTTAGACCAAAAATTTGTAAGAAAACATCAAAGAAAAATAAATGCAATCTCTCCTCTTTGAGCAAGTTGGTACTTGCCTAGGTAGGTGGAAGAAGTAAAATTAAAGTTATGAGGAGAGAGAGAAGGATGGGAATATATACATCATGAACCAAGTTGAACCAAGTTGGTTCATGATGAACCAAAATAAACCGAAACTTAAGCTTAAGCTGAAAATAAGTTACAAAAATATAATTGCCAGATAATTATGAGAACTGAACATAGAGATACTGCGTAGAAAAATAATAATAAATGCAGGCAGGCAATTCTCGTATTAAAATACATATTCCGGGACCGGGGAGTGACACATATTCATGATTTTTGAACTTCACCTCGCACAAACTCATCTGCTACATGTCACTACTGTGGTTTGAAAGGACATGTATCATATCAGTGCAAAATAAGAAAGTTAGTAGACATGCATATATATGTTTGGGTTCCTAAGACTAACACATATGGACCCTCAAGAAAGTGAGTACCAAATGTAATATCTTCAACTTGTATTGTAGGTGGACCTACCTCCACTCATTATAAGCAAATGGATTCTCGATAATGGTTGCTCCAGAAACATGACAGGTGATACTACTTTATTTGCGACTCTATCGATGAAGAAAGAAGGCTATGTCTCCTTCGAAAATAACTTAAAAGAACATATAATTGGTAATGGTGACATAGGCACTTCCCCCTCTCCTATTATCAAAAATGTTTGCCTAGTAACAGAATTAAAACATAACCTTCAAAGTATAAGTCAATTGACTGATCATGGTTATGGAATTAATTTTGTGAAAGATAAATGCTCTATTTATGATAAAACCTCTGGTATAATTTCTTTTGAAGGATTAAGAGAAGACAACATATATATTTTATATTTGTCAGAGAATACTAGCAGTACAGAAAAGTATCTATACACATCTCTAGACGAAAGCTGAATATGGCACATGCATCTTGAACATGCAAACATGGATACAATTGAAAGATTGTCCACAAAAAACTGGTAAGAGGCTTACCTAATATTACTTTCAAGAAGGACATGGTCTGTGCCAATTGTGAAAAGAACAAAGTATCCAGATCATCTTTCAAATCAATAAATGTTGTAAGTACCTCTAGACCACTTCAATTATTACATATGGACTTATTTGGACCAAGTAGAGTCGCTAGTCTTGGCGGTAAGTTATATGCCTTTGTAATAGTTGATGGTTATTCAAGATTTACTTGGATTTATTTTCTTTCAAATAAAAAGAGACTTTTTCTAAGTTTGTTTCCTTTTGTACAAAGGTTCAAAATGAAAAAGGCTTCATGATCACTCGTATTCGAAGTGATTGGTGGCGAATTTGACAATCATGATTTTAAAACTTTTTGTGATTCAAATGGTTTATCTCATGAATTCTCTTGCCCCAGAACTTCGCAACAGAATGGTGTTGTGGAGAGGAAGAATAGAACTCTTGGCGATATGTCCAGAGTTATGCTTAACCAGCACAATCTTCCAAAATAATTTTGGACAGAAACTGTTTATACAGCATGCCATGTATTGAATAGAGTTCTTATTAGACCAATTTTGAAAAAGAATCCCTATGAATTATAGTTTAATATAACTCCTAATATCAGCTACTTTAAAGTGTTTGGGTGCAGATGTTTTATTCTAAACACCAAAGACAGTTTAGGCAAATTTGATAAGAAAGCTAATGAAAGAATATTTCTCGGATATGCGACAAAGAGCAAAAGATTCAGAGTATTCAACAAAAGATCACTAGTAGTTGAATCAATAAACGTTACTTTTGACGAGCTAAACAGTCAAGGTGCAAACGATACTAGTAATGAAGATGAAAAATTCCCTCAAGTAAAACGTCTGAAGATACACTAACCACATACCTAGAGAGTCTGCCAAAGAGATTATGGTTTTCCACAAACTATCTAGAAGAGCTGGTAATAGGTGATATATCTAAAGGTGTAAGTACTTGTTCTAATACTAGAGATATCATTGCTAATGTAGCTTTCATTTCTAAGATAGAACCCAAAAATGTTGGAGAAGGTTTTGATGATGAATTTTGGATTTCATCAATATAAGAGGAACTTAACCAACTTGAACGAAATCAAGTTTGGAAAATTGTTCCCAGACCTAGTGATCACCCGATCATTGGTAGTAAATGGGTTTTCCGAAATAAATTAGATAAGAATGGTATGATCACACGTAACAAAGAACGTCTAGTAGCTCAAGACTATAATCAAGAAGAAGGCATTGACTACGATGAAACATATTGTTTGCCATGAAATATAAAAGAACAGAACAATTATCAGAGGACTGGACTTTTACTTCACAATACAAACTCGCTTGTACAAAGAAAGCCTAGGGACGAAAACCTAGGTACAGCAATCTAAGTACAATTATTTATTTTAGATTCTGGGGGTGACGGTAGAGGCTCGGGAAAGCGACGGCAGCTCTGCCTTACTCCTTGGACGATCGGATGCAGCCTTGGATCCAGGGAAGAAATGCTCTCAGGATGCTCTCTGTGTGCCTTTTTCTCTCTGCTCTCTCTCTCTTCAAGTCTTTCCAGGTGCTCTGGTGCTCTTCAAAAAAAGTCCTCTTCTGCAAGGGAATGGCACCTTACTATTTATAAGAGTGGGATATGATCATTAGGGTTTGCAATGATTGCCTCCTTGATAAGTTGGCGGTTAAGGATCAATTAATCTAGGCCCTTTATTCTGATTATAGCAAATCTAGGCAATTAATGTAGATTGCATCAAATTTCTGTGGGCAATTAATGATGATTGCCATAAATCTTTATGATTTGTTATGCCAAGCTCGGATCTCCCGCCACGTGTTTAATTTGTATGATTGCAAATGATCTGATTTGATCCCAGTAATTATGAGGATGGCACTAAACCTGATTATTAGGATTTATTGATGAATCTTGATCGATTTGATGCCACGTGTCCCATTATTATTATGCTGCTAGCTGTAGGGACGCAGAAAAAACTAATCTTCTGCCACGTGTCTTAACCACGAGCCACTTAGAAAATTCGAACCGTATGAGGATTATTTCCTACTGAGCCGCATAAGGCTGGCCACGCATGGAAATGATCTGAGCCGCATGAGCGTAGGCGACCGCATGATGGGTGGCTTCTCAGTGAGCCGTATGAAGATAGTTCTCGTGAGCCGCATAGGGTAGACTCTACCTGAGCCGCATGAGGTGGCCTCTACCTGAGCCGCATGGGGTGGCCTCTGCCTGAGCCGCATGGGGATCCTGAGCCGCATGCGGTTTCTGAACCGCATGAAGCTTCTGCACCGCCTGAAGCTTCTGGGCCGCATGAAGTTTCTGGGTCGCATGACGTTTCTGAGTCGCATGAAGTTTCTGAACCGCATGAAGCTTTCTGGATTTTGTGAGCCGCATGAAGATTTCTGGGTTTTGAACCGCATGAAGCTTCATGTTGATTTTTGGGCCGCATGGAGAATCCCCTTCTTTCCTTGCGCTTGTGAAGGATCACATCTCGCAAGTCAAGGACATCTCGGTCAACCTTTGCACTCGTTTTGTGGACCGGGGTATCCTGAGCACACGAGTGTGTTAGCACCATGTTTGCTCCCTGATGTGGGGCTAGTAAAAGTACTTGCCCTCGATCTTTGTTGGGAGACTCTTGAGAACCACCATGTCCGTTTGCTGCCGGGGGCTGGACACGGGCAGTTCTGTACAACTTTCTATTAGAGGCCCGCTTAGCGGGACGCTCTGATGGTCAGAGGTTGGGACAGCTGACTGAGCTTGACGAGCCCGCGCTGCCCTAGACTTTCTTCGACTTAGCACCCAAAGGTGCGTAGTAGGAAGAGTCCAAGTTGGAAGAAGGGAAGAGAAGTTGGTGCCCTTTTCAAAGGAGGCAAGGGGGCTCTATTTATAGAATGGAGTGAGCCATTTCTTTTTCTCCTTTCCAATATGGGACTAAAAGCAATATTTTCCATGCTTCTACAAGACCCCCTTCAAAGTTTCCAAATTGCAAATTTGGAATACTTTGAATAAAAAGCATGGAAAGTAGAGTTGTTTATGTGCGGCGATCCTATCATAGGTAGTTTGGACGTGATAGGTTTGGGTACTTCCGCTGGGGATTTTATGTGGACTTATCATCCTTGGCGTACCTTGGTTTTAGGTACGAATAATAAGTTGAGAGAGGGAACCATCATATTTACTCAGAGGTGATGAGGACGTGGTAAATATGGGTCTAAAGTAGATCCTTCCTACTCAGAGGTAATGAGGACGTGGTAGGAGTGAACTCGGATGAGGATACATAGAACAACTCAGAGGTGCTATCAACGTGGAAGTTCTATGTATTGGGTGAAAGAATGCTATGGAACAGCTGGGCTCCAAAACATGCGATGATGAGGAAAGATGTGGATGTACTAGGGGACCTAGTACGGCATTTATGGTCAGCTACGGACATTTGTGGGCCTATTATCCTTGGCGTACCCTGGTTCAGGATACGGATAATAAGACGAGAGAGAAAACCCACATACTTACTCAGAGGTAATAAGGACATGGCAAGTATGGGGGTTTTACCGCGGAGTCTTCCTATTCAGAGGTAATGAGGACATGGCAGGAGTGGACTTAATGGAGGATATTTGTGGTCAACAGAGGACATTTGTGGACCTATTATCTTTAGCGTACCCTGGGGTTTTTTTTTGGTACAGATAATAGGTCGAGTGAGAACCAACATATTTACTCAGAGGTAATGAGGACATGGCAAATATGAAGGTTTCTTCGATGGAGCCTTCCCACTCAGAGGTAATGAGGACATGGCAGGAGTGGACTCCATAAAGGGGTACATAGGACGACTCAGAGGTAATGAGGACATGGAAGTTCTATGTAGAGGGGTGATTTGTTTTTGGCGGAAGTGAAACGACTCAGAGGTAACATCGACGTGGTCGTTTTAGAAATTTTGTGGATCTGTTACCCTTTTTGTGCACTGAGAGTACGGGTAGTGGATCATGAGGGGGGAGCTCTTTCAGAGAAATAAGTTCAGAGGTATGGTCATACATGACTTACTATCTGAAAGAGTGACCGGAATGTAAGTTCAGAGGTAACTGCGGGTACATAACTCGATGATCTGGGAGAGTTGGAGTTGGTATGTGAGTACAGTGGTACGAAAGAGTACATGACTCGGCGATCTGGAATTTGGAATATGAGTTCAGCGGTACCGGCGGGTACATAACTCAATAATTTGGAATTTGGAATATGAGTTCAGCGGTACCGGCGGGTACATAATTCAATAATCTGGAATTTGAAATATGAGTTCAGCGGTACCGGCGGGTACATACCTCAATAATCTGGAATTTGGAATATGAGTTCAGCGGTAACGGCGGGTACGTAACTCAATAATCTGGAATTGGAAGAATGTTATTTAGACATAATATTTCTTCAGGAACTTGCTGTTGACGGGTAACATGAGCAAGTCTCCATTTTGTTTTACGAGGCGGTAAGCACCGTTGGAGAATACGGCCTCAATGATAAATGGACCTTCCCATTTTGGCTGGAATTTGCCGACAGTTTTGTGAGTCATGACTATCGGCCTCCGAACTGCCAGAACGAGATCGCCCACTTGGAATGTTCTGATTTTAACCTTCTTGTTGAGGGCTCCGGAGATGCGTGCTTGGTAAAGTTCGATTCGTTGCTGAGCCAAGAGGCGCTTTTCATCTAAGGCCTCCAACTCTTGTAGCCGGCGACGATAGTTATCGTCTGTCGTCAATTGGTAAGTAAGAGCGACGCGGAGCAAGGGTATTTAGTCTCCAATGGGAGAACTGCCTCACTTCCGTACACCAGGGAGAATGGTATGTTCCCTGTGGCTGTTCGGACTGTGGTACGGTACGCCCATAAGCATTCACCAAGCTTCTCGTTCCAGTCGCGTTTGTTGGACGATACGAACTTTTTGAGAAGTTTGATGATTATTTTGTTGAATGCTTCTGCCAACCCATTTGCTGCTGGGTTGTATGGCGTTGAAGCGATATTCTGGATGCGGTGCTTGTCGCAGAACCGATAGAAGGCGTGGCTTGCAAACTGTGGACCATTATCGTGGATGATCCTTCGGGGCAGTCCAAAGCGATAGATGACGTGATGCTTGAGGAAGCTAATCACGTTTGAAGTCTTTACTTCTGCAAGCGGAACAGCTTCCGCCCATTTGGAGAAGTAATCTATGATGGCAAGTATGAAGCGATGTCCTCGAAAAGCAGGTGGAGCGATCGGACCGATGATATCCATTCCCCATGCTTCGAATGGCCAGGACACCACTGTCGAATATAGAAATTCAGATAGCTGGTGGATGAAGTCCGCGTGGACTTGGCAGGCTTTGCACTTTCTTGCATAGTCTATCGCATCTGCTACCATCGTGGGCCAGTAGTAGCCCATTCGGCGAAGACGATCTTGTAATTTTGGGACAGGCTGATGGGCCCCGTAGACACCATCATGAGCTTCGCGTACGGCTTCTTTGGCTTCTGCATTTGACAGACATCAAAGCAATAATCCATCGTAGGATCGACGATACAGCATTTTCGTCTCTGTATCGTAGAAGAATCTGAGAGAACGCCTTCTGATAGAGGTGGCTTCCTTTGGGTCCTCCGACAGAATATCGTAGACCACGAAGTCAATGAATGGTTGTCTCCAGTCTTGTGCTTTGTCGATCGTCTGAGCGGAATAACTCGCCACGAATTGAACATTGTTCTTGGGACAGACCAGTTCATGGCCTATCACATCCACCGATTGATGAGCATAGTTCGGAACTGCTAGGGAAGCGGCAAGGCCAGCCAAGGCATCGGCTTCGATATTTTGGAGTCTGGGGACGTGTTCGATGAAGAACCCTTCAAATGACGAGATGATGTTGATCGCTATTTGGTGATAGGGGATCATGTCTTTATGGCGAACCTCGTATGAACCCCGGATCTGATTGATGATTAACTGTGAATCGCCGTATGCTTCAAGATATTCTACCCCCAGCTCTGTTGCAAGTTGGAGGCCAAAGACCAAAGCGTTGTACTCGGCCACATTGTTAGAGCAAGGTTCCGTGAGGAAGTAAGCGCGATTGATCACCAATCCGGAAGGAGAAACCAGCACCACCCCGACTCCGACAGAGTCTCCAGCAGAGTCGCCATCGTGTTTGCCATGAAATATAAAAGAACAGAATAATTATCGGAGGAATGGACTTTTACTTCACAATACAAACTCGCTTGTACAAAGAAAGCCTAGGGACGAAAACCTAGGTACAGCAATCTAAGTACAATTGTTTATTTTAGATTCTGGGGGGTGACGGTAGAGGCTCGGGAAAGCGACGGCAGCTCTGCCTTACTCCTTGGACGATCGGATGCAGCCTTGGCTCCGGGGAAGAAATGCTCTCAGGATGCTCTCTGTGTGCCTTTTTCTCTCTGCTCTCTCTCTCTTCAAGTCTCTCCAGGTGCTCTGGTGCTCTTCGAAAAAAGTCCTCTTCTGCAAGGGAATGGCACCTTGCTATTTATAAGAGTGGGATGCGATCATTAGGGTTTGCAATGATTGCCTCCTTGATAAGTCGGCGGTTAAGGATCAATTAATCTGGGCCCTTCATTCTGATTGTAGCAAATCTAGGCAATTAATGTAGATTGTATCAAATCTCTGTGGGCAATTAATGATGATTGCCATAAATCTTTATGATTTGTTATGCCAAGCTCGGATCTCCCGCCACGTGTTCAATTTGCATGATTACAAATGATCTGATTTGATCCCAGTAACTATGAGGATGGCACTAAACCTGATTGTTGGGATTTGTTGATGAATCTTGATCGATTTGATGCCACGTGTCCCATTATTATTATGCTGCTAGCTGTAGGGACGCGGGAAAAAACTAATCTTCTGCCACGTATCTTAACCGCGAGCCACTTAGGAAATTTGAACCGCATGAGGATTGTTCCCTGCTGAGCCGCATAAGGCTGGCCACGTATGGAAATGATCTGAACCGCATGAGCGTAGGCGACCGCATGATGGGTGGCTTCTCAGTTAGCAGCATGAAGATAGTTCTCGTGAGCCGCATAGGGTAGACTCTACCTGAGCTGCATGAGGTGGCCTCTACCTGAGCCGCATGGAGTGGCCTCTGCCTGAGCCGCATGGGGATCCTGAGCCGCATGCGGTTTCTAAACCGCATGAAGCTTCTGCACCGCCTGAAGCTTCTGGGCCGCATGAAGTTTCTGGGCCGCATGACGTTTCTGAACCGCATGAAGCTTCCTGGATTTTGTGAGCCGCATGAAGATTCCTGGGTTTTGAACCGCAAGAAGCTTCATGTTGATTTTCGGGCCGCATGGAGAATCCCCTTCTTTTCTTGCGCTTGTGAAGGATCATATCTCGCAAGTCAAGGACATCTCGGTCAACCTTTGCACTCGTTTTGTGGGCCCGGGTATCCTGAGCATACGAGTGTATTGGCACCTTGTTTGCTCCCTGATGTGGGGCTAGTAAAAGCACTTGCCCTCGATCTTTGTTGGGAGACTCTTGAGAACCACCATGTCCGTTTGCTGCCGGAGGCTGGACACGGGCAGTTCTGTACAACTTTCCATTAGAGGCCCGCTTAGCGGGACGCTCTGATGGTCAGAGGTTGGGACAGCTGACTGAGCTTGACGAGCCCGCGCTATCCTAGACTTTCTTCGACTTAGCACCCGAAGGTGCGTAGTAGGAAGAGTCCAAGTTGGAAGGAGTGAAGAGAAGTTGGTGCCCTTTTCAAAGGAGGCAAGGGGGCTCTATTTATAGAATGGAGTGAGCCCTTTCTTTTTCTTCTTTCCGATGTGGGACTAAAAGCAATATTTTCCATGCTTCTACACATATGCTCCGATTGCTAGACTAGAATCCATTCCAATGCTATGTGCTTTTGCTAGTTTTCATAGTTTTAAACTTTTTCAAATGGTTGTAAAGAGTACTTCTTTTAAACGATTTTATAAAAGAAAAAGTTTTTATTAAACAACCTCCTAGATTTGAAGATTTTAAAAGACCAGATCACGTATTCAAGCTTCGTAAGGCTCTTTACGGACTCAAACAAGCACCTCGTATATGGTATGAGAGCCTTAGTTCCTTCTTACTTAAATACGGTTTTTCAAAAGTAAATGTTGATTCTACTCTTTTTATAAAATCTCTTGACAAGAACATCTTATTAGCGCAAATTTACGCAGATGATATTAACTTTAGATCAACAAATAAGATGCTTTGTAATAAATTTTCTGAGTGTATGCAGAGTGAATTTGAGAGAGCATAATGGGAGAACTGAATATCTTCCTTGGGTTACAAATCAAACAAAATTCACAAGGAATTTTCATCAGTCAAACCAAATATACAAAAGACCTGCTGAAGAAGTTTGATATGGACAATGTCAAACCAATCGAAACTCTTATGGCAACTTCTACAATACTTGATATCCATGAAAGTGGTAAACCAACTGAAGTTCTTAAGTACAGAGGTATGATTGGTATTTTACTTTATTTAACTGCTAGTCGTCATGACATTATGTTCTTAGTATGCCAATGTGCAATATATCAAACGTGTCCTAAGGAATCACATGTGAGTGACGTTAAGCGTATCCTACGATACCTTAAGGGGGTGTTTGGTATGCGATATTTTTTTTTATTTCTGGAAAAATTTAGGGTCGGAATCTATTACAATACATGTTTAGACAATAAAAAATTTATTCCCGGGAATTACAAATACCCGTATAAATAGTTTATCCATAAAACATGGAAATCATATCCCTTAAAAAAAGGTAGGTATATTTTTTTGCCCGGGCCAAAAAAAATTGCTTAATTTTTTCTTCTTTTTTAATCATTTTTTAACATTATTTTTGTTTTTATCATTTTTCTCCCTTTTTTATGTTTTTTGTCGTTTTTTATCGTTTCTTGCAGCTTTTTGGTCCCTTTGTCTTTTTTGTCGTTTTTTGTCCTTTATGTCATTATTGTAGTAAATTTTTGACTTTTTGTCTTTTTTGTCCTTCTTTGGACTTTTTGTCGTCTTTTATTGTTTTTTTGCTGCTTTTGGTTTTTTTGTCTTTTTATTGTTTTTTTCGTTTTTCGTCCTTTTTGTCGTTTTGTAGTAGTTTTTGTCAATTTTTTCAGTTTTTGGACTTTTTGTCATCTTTTGTCGTTTTTAATCATTTTTGTCGTTTTTGTCACGTTTTTTAGGTTTTTGTCCATTTTTTAGTATTTTTTGTCATTTTTTGACTTTTTGTCGTTTTTTGTCGTTTTTATCGTTCTTTCGTCGTTTTTATCCTCTCTTTTTTTGTCTTTTTTGGTCGTTTTTGTTGTTTTTATCGTTTTAAAAGTTTTTTTCTCATTTTTGCCTTTTTTTTCCTTTTTGGTATTTTTTTAGTTTTGTGTCATTTCTTGTTCTATTTGTCGCTTTTTGGTAATTTATTATCTTTTTTATCGTTTTTGTTTTTTTGTCTTTTTTGTCCTTTTGTTGTTTTTTAGTAGTTTTTTTACCCTTTTTGTCGTTTTTTATTTTTTTTTCTTTTTATCATTTGTGGTCTTTTTTGGTTTTTGTCCTTTTCTGGTTTTTTTTTATCTTTTTTTCTTTTTTTCGCTTTTGTCGTTTTGGTCATTTTTTGACCGTTTTTGTCCTTGCTTTGGTTTTCTTGGTCGTTTTATTTGAATTTATTTTCGTTTGGGATTTTTTTTTTTTTGTCTTTGTCGTTTTTTGTCCTTTTTAATCATTTTTTGTCATTTTTACTTTTTTTTTCCTTTTTAACGTTATTTCCATTTTGGTTTTTTTTATCATTTTTTTGGGGAATATTTATATAGTCAGCAAACAGGGGAATGTAATTTTTCAGGGAATTTAATTACTTGAAATTTGATTCTCAGGAATATAGAAATTCCGGCTATATAGTATTCCGCATACCAAACGCTCTCTAAAGGAACTTTAACAACCGGCCAGTGGTATCCAAAACCGATTCGTTTAACCTGATAGGTTATTCGGATGCGAATTTTGCTGGATGCAATGTCGATCGTAAAAGTACCAGTGGTACATGTCATATCTTTGAAAAATTCTTAGTCTCATAGTTTTCTAAAAAGCAAAACTCTGTTGCATTATCAACAACCGAGGCAGAATATATTGTCGCAGGACATTGTTGTGCCCAAATTTTGTGGATGAAGCAAACCTTGGAAGACTCACAGTTATCCTACAACCACATTTCTATTTTCTGTGATAACACTAGTTCTATAAATCTCACAAAGAATCCTATTTGTCACTATCGCGCTAAGCATATCGAAATTAGACATCATTTCCTTAGAGATCATGTTCAACAATGTAACATTTGTCTAGAATATGTGGACACAGTACATCAATTAGCTAACATTTTCACTAAACCTCTAGCAGAAGATCGTTTTAACTTTATACGAAGAGAATTAGGAATCTTGGATGTTGTGGGTATATAATTTCTTATTACTTGACCTAAACTCATAAATTATATTACGTATTTTGGTTATAAGTCGAAAGGGCCCTTCTGACAACAAGGCGTAAAAGCCTAAGCGACACGGTGCCAAGTATCTTCGGACTACCGCTAGCTGGGATCCGACCCCTACAGCTAACTCGAAATATTTGATACAATTTGTGGATAACAGTTTATTAATCTAAATTATTTTTCTTCAATATAATATTTCAAATTTTTATTTCGTACATTTGTTAAAACTGGATCAATCTTGCCCATAATTTATTCAGGACACCTAGGAACCGAGCTCAGACCGAGCTCTCTGCGAACACGAGCCGAACTCGGGTTGGCTGTTTCCAGAATAGGTGTATGGGCAGATCAGGTTGTATTTATACTACTACATCTTCCTCCTCACAGCAGCAGCCCCTACACCACCGAAAACCCTAACCCTAGTTCTTCAAACTACCTCCTCCAAGCCTCTCCACCTCTACAAATTTGGATCAAGGGTGATTTCGTGGTTCTTTTTCATCTCCTTCAATCAATTTCTGGTATAACTCTCCCTTTCTATTATTTTTGTTCATTGGCTCCAAAATTGTTCAAAAAGAAATGAAAAGTTGGGGATGCTTCTTCTTCGAATGTTCAAGAAGAAGTTTCTTTCTCTCTATTCAGTCCATCTCAACTAGAGAATGACACTTTTGATGAATTTATTTCTGTATCCATGGAAGCATCAAATGAATGGTTTTAGGATTTTATCGAAAGGACAATTTGTCCGGGAAATCCAATAAATTTCACTTTGTTTCCATCATATTTATCTGTGTTTCAACACTTTGGACTTGATGAGTTAGTGCAATCGCGCTATCCTATTTACATGAATGCGATACGAATGTTTTACTGTAATCTATCGGTCACAAACGGCAACGTTCAATCTAGAATTGGTAGAGTAGAAATTGAATTTGATGCTGATGACTTGGGTCTCTTGCTTCATATTCCCAATGATGGGGAAGCACTAGTGGACATCACAAAAATTTAATTTCCAGGACACATGACTCTAGATTTGTTTCGTGATTCGTTATGTGCACCCAATCCTCGTCCTTCTAGTCGCCTTCGACCTAAACATATGAATGATTATTTCTATAACTTGCATCGCATGGTATTTTTTGTTATTATTCCAAAATAGACATCAATCGATGAAATTACTTACTTGGAACTCTCTGCCATATATCATCTCCACTGTAATATTCCATTTAGCTTACCAAGACTATTATCTCCGCAATGGAACGGTGTCGTAAGAAACCACAAAACCTTATATACGCGATATATCTACCGTATATCTTTGAGTACTTTGATATCATTCTAGATGACTGCTCTCATAATGCGCCTCCTGCCTATCTTCAAATGCATCGTACTCCAGTTGTACCTGCTCCTTCTTCTATTGATGTCCCATCTGCTAGTCACCATCCTTCCCATCCTTCCACAAACGTCACTCTTGAGTCTTTCTAGGCTCTGGTTTTGGATCAGTTCCCGTCTATAGACTACTTGAAATATTATTGCTCTAAAGATTTGGTTTGAGAAATTTTGCTATATTCAATTGCTCTGAAGACTTGGCCAATAATTGCGGGGGAGCAAACTACAATAGCAAGCTACCGTACCAAGCTACTTCTGTACCAGATGAGCATTTGTTAAGTATCAATAGTAGTTTTGTCAAATTATCAAAATGGAAGAGATTGTTGGCCCATGTGGTCAAGATCAACCTGATAATTGACTTAAAACTCTAAATCTGATACGTAAAGTACAAAGACTACAGAAGACCGCAACTTCTCTCGTCTGCAAGTTTTTTGTCAAATTATTCTGTAATTTTCTTTTATTTGAGTCTAGGTTTTTGTAAGTTGGATATCACTAGCATTTAGTTAAACATCCCTACTCAAACAAAACCTACTCATACCCAAAAACATTCTGAATACCAAGTACCCGAACTCGGTGCGAGTTCGCCCCGAACTCGGTCCTCCTAAATTTTCTCATAGTCAGAATGACTACCTATTCTTTTGGATCCCAAACGTCCAAAAATTTGAACGTTACCTTAATCGAGTTCTGCCCGAACTCTGGTCCAAAATTTCCTATAAATGGAGAAGAGATTTTCACTTTACTCATTCAACTCACTCTTCATCTTCTATATCCATTCTAAGCCTTCTATTTACAAAGAGCTTTCAATCTTCACATTTCCAAGACAACTTTTATTCTTCTAAGTGCCGGTTTGTTCCAATTAGAAGTGTTCAAGTTGTACAAGTTTGGCGTATCAAAGCTATTCAGTTAGTGTTGAAGTTTGTTCGTAGACTTCGGATAAAAATACGACGTTGTAAGAAGTCGCAAGCCCTTCAGATAAAAGCACGACGTTGTAAGAAGTCACAAGCCCTTCGGATAAAAGCTTGTGTTTCCAAGATAGTGGATTTAACATCAAGCATGAGTAATCGAGCCTGGACTAGTCCTCTCATAGGAAAACCAGGATAAAATCTCGGTATTTGCGTATTGTTTCTATCTCACTACTCAACTACTGCTTTTATATTATTGCATTAATTATACACCTTTACCTGTATTTTTTAATTGGGAATATTACTTCCGCTACACTCTATTTACCCCCCCCCCCTCTAGAGGTGCCATCGATCCCATATTACTTTCATAGAAGTCAAGCCCGCCTTGAACTTTTCTACCGGAATAGCCTTGGTTAGTATGTCAGCTAGGTTCATCTTAGTATCGATCTTCATAAAATCGATTTCTTTATCGCACTATTCATGTATCATGTAGTATCACACGTCGATGTGTTTTGTCAAACTGTTATACAATAAATATTTGGTAAAATATATCGTGCTCTAATTGTCACAAAACACTAGAACCAACACATTCTCGAACCCAAATTCACTAATCAGGCCCCTTAACCAAATAGCCTACTTAGATGCCTTGATTGCAGCCATATGCTCAGACTCCGTAGTGAAAAGTACTATAAGATTTGAAGTGTTAACTTCCAACTAACTGGAGATTCTGCAAGAGGATAAACATAATCCATAGTTAACCTTCTTTTATCAAAATCACCAGCATAACTAGCATTGCCATAACCATATAATTGGATCGGTTCATGTTCTGATTTGTGAAACAATAAAGTGAGGTCCTTTGAGACCTTTAGATATCGAAGTATCCATTTCACGGCCTCACAATAAATCCTTCCTAGATTTAACATGAATTGGCTCACCAAACTGACCGCATACGACAAGTCAGGACGTTTACACACCGTCGTACACATCAACGAACCCACCACACTTGCATACTAAGCCCAAGACATCTTCACATCCTCCTCCTATGTTTTTGGATACTCCTTGGATGATAACTTGAAATGACTGGCAAACAGGATTCTCACCTGCCTAGAGTCCCGTATACTAAATCTCTCCATTACCTTTTTATGTAATTCATTTGGGACAACCAAAGCTTTTTAGCCCTTCTGTCTTGCATGGTTTCCATCCAAGGATCTTATTCCACCCAACTTTTTTTTGACAACTTATGCATTCAATAAATCTTTGAGTGCATGTATCGCCGTCGTGCCCTTGGAAGCAATCAACATGTCATTGACATACAAGCGGTATATTGATGACCCACCTTGAGGCTCCTTAAGTAAACAGTTGTCATACTCGCATCTAGTGAAATTGATGTTCAACATAAATGAGTCGAAGTGCTTATAATAGTGCATCGAAAATTGTATAGAGACCACTTGAGTTCACACGCGATCCTTCTTATCGGGCTCCATAAATCTTTCAAGTTGCCTCATGAAGATCTTCGATGCCATCTTTATTTGCTCCAATTCTATATCCTGAGTAGCCACCAATGCCAACAATAGCTGAATAGAAGTATGCTTGACTACTGGTGATAAAATATCATGTAGTCTTATTCCATCCTTCTGAGCATATCCCTTGGCGACTAAAAATGCCTTGAACCACTCGTTCTCCTTCTCCATGAATACACATTTGTAGCCAATAGTCCTTTTGCCTTTCGGTAGATGAACTAGGTTCAACATACTATTTTTTTGAAGTAAGTCTATCTCCTCCGTCATGGAAACTATCCAGCGTTCTCTGTCCTCTTACCCAATGGTCTCCTTATAATTACGTGGATCACCCATTTTAGTGACTAGGAAATGCAACCATATCTTTGAAAACATACCTCATTGGTACTTTGTGTATGCCCTAATCTCCTCAGCGCTAACTTTTGTAGGTCGGTTGGTCCTCGTCATCCATTTTTGTAAATTGTTCGTCCACTTCCACACCAATAGGTTGTATAGGTACTTCGAAGTCCGTATCTGTATAGGTGCAAGAAACCTCTACCTCCACCGAGTCATGGTCACCTAATGTATCACTAGTCCTCTTAGTCTTTTCCTCCACGCCTTTCAACATAGAAGCTTCATCGAAGACCACATCACGGCTACTGAACACCATTCTGCTTTCTAAATCCCATAACTTGTAGCCTTTGACTCTATGTTTGAATCCAAAAAAACATACTTTTTTGGCTTTGACTCCAACTTGGTTATGTTCTTCTGATTCATCAGTGCATAGGCAGGGCACCCAAACACCCATAATGAATCATATATAAATGGCTCTCTTCTTTATACCTTTCAGGAATCTGAAGATCAATAGTTGTAGATGGTGACTTGTTAACTAAATAGCACGCATGACAGAGGGAGAGACTCTAAAGATCAGTGCATAGTATATCTATGTCAGCTTGTATATTTCTTTGTACATCTACATTACTGAGGGAGAGGCTCTCAAACATGCACCGATTTTGTTCTCCCCATACATGTCAAACCACCGCCCCAATGCTAAGACGTAGACGATGGTAATTACTCGTTCTACTACCTCTTTGAGCTTTAATCTATAACATAGGAAAGGTCTCTACTCTGTGTGGCAATGAGCCCAAACCTAGATCTCTGGTCGCGCCATATGTCCCAACAGAAGTCACACGCAAAAAATAAATGATCCCTAAACTCATCCTCCTTACCATATAAGCAGCAGTGCATATCCTCGCATGAAATCCCGAACATGGCAAGCCTGTCCCTCGAAAGGAGTCTGTTCCTGATCATTTTGTAGAGGCACCAGAAAAACTTCACCGTCACCCCCTTTCGTCCATACCACCTCTGCCCAATCGGCCTCCTCATGGTAGGTTCTAGTCTGGTTCACTTCTATCCGCTACTTGAATGTGCCTTTCTCTATATCCTCCTAGATCCAATAGTCCTCCATCTCCTGTATATCAATCTGTATCGTACGAATATCTTTCGTATGTGTAGCCTCGATGAAACGGCCATGTAGCTTCCACTCTCCTAAATAAGGCTACTCACCATGTCAGTAGAATCCATCAGCTCATAAACATGTCAGCCCTCCCTATCGATCAAGCTGTAGAATGATTGATCCACGGATCATGCTAGATGCTAGTTTAATTCCCATAGCAGATTACCCTGGTGAGCTTATGCTTAGATCTACGCCTCGTAGCCAACAATGATTTAACCATGACCGAGTAGTTGTTGCTGCTACTGGTCGACCAAAAATTCCGTTTTGAAAAATATCTTCCCTTAAGCCAGTCTGCCCAGAGAGACTTCCGGTTAATGAATCTCCAGAAAATTTTAAGGAAAGTCGTTTCTCTGAGGAGGGACGGAGATGTCAGGCCAACTCCTCCCTCCTTTTTCGGTCGACACACTTCCTCCCAACTAATAGAATGCATACCCTCCCCCCTCCATAGGAAGTCCATACATATACGTTCAATCTTCTTGATGGTACCTTGGGAAGAATAATGGCATACAACCAGTACAAAGCAATCACCGAAATGACAGCTCTATGAGTTCAGTCCTATCCCTAAAGGACAAAATCTGCATCTACCATCCCTCCGGTGCCAATTGCACGTAATTGAGCAGACCCTCACAATCCGCATTAGCAGCATAGTTGATAGATAGGGGAAGGCCCAAATACTTGCTTGAAGCTTCCCTTCCGAGATGTCCATCTTGGCCAACCAAGCTTCCCTGTTTACACGGGTGCAATTCATGAACATCTGGCTCTTGTTTTTGTTTAGATGCAGTCCCGACCAATGCTCAAAAGAATCGAGGATACCCTTTTGAGTGTCAAGAGATATGTTCAAAGGCTCTACAAATACCAGCAGGTCATCAGCATAAATAAGGTGGGAGACCACAGGTTCCGTTTTCCAAAATAGGGATAATCAACCCCTCCAAAATTGCATCATCCAGTAGACATGTGAGTAACTCCATCACAATCGCAAAAAGAGGTATGGAGAAAGGGGGGTCTCCTTGTCTCAGGCCTCTATTATTGCCAAAAAAAACCTCCGGCTTACCCTTGACCATAATGGAGAAAGAGGGCGAACAAATACATTCCCTCACCCTATCCACCCACCACTTGTCAAACCCCATACAGAGCATGATATGACACAGGAAGTTTCGATTAACCATGTCATAAGCTTTCTTGAGGTCCAGCTTCAGACACGTTTTGTTACCTCTTTGTTTGTAAAAATCACTCGCAAGCTTGTGCGCTAGCAAGCATTTTTCCAAATATAGAACGCCCTTTAATAAAAGTCGTCCGATTAGGAGATATAAGCTCATGCATGACATCCCTCATCTAGTCACATATAAGGTGGGTGATGATCTCGTAGACGAAATTGTAACACACAATAGACCTAAAATCTTCCAATGAAGTCGCTCCCTCAACCTTTGCAATAAAAACCACAAAAGTAAGCTCCTTCAACAGCTTTCCAGAATTAAAGAACTCTTTCACCGCTTCTAGGACTTGCTCCTTAATCATGTCCAGTGTTTCTTGAAGGAAGCAGTCCCAAAACCATCTGGACCTGGCAATTTGTTTGGATTTGCCTTCTTAACAAAGAGTTCAATCTCCTCCATGGACAGTAGGACCCGCAAGACAAAGTTACCTCACTAGAAACCGGTTTCTTGAAATAAAGTGCAAAAAACTGATTGGGTACGAGTTCTGGTTGTAGAGGTCATGGTAGAAACGAATCGTCTCATCCCGAATACCATCAGCCCCAAAAATAAGCAACCCATTAGGGTCTAGCAGACCATGTATGGCATTGCGATTTTACCTAGCTCTAAATATGGCATAGGAAATTTTAGAGCATTTATCTCCATTTTTGAGTCAATTGTATTTGGCTCGTAGTTTGACTTGGACCTCGTCCAAGAATCTTTTCCTTCACAGCTGATCTTGGAGGCAACCTCTTCTTCCGTAAGGATAGGGTCAAGCGGATCAATCTGCACCCTATGTTGAATGTCAGCTAGTTTCTTCTCCAGCTCCTGAAGGGGAATAGCAAGTCTCTCCTTATTCCCGTCCTTAAGGAGGTTTTTAATAGGCTTTAACTTATGAACAATCCTAAATTGAGCGATCCCAATCACCCCCCTCCCCCCTCCATGCTTAACCACCTCCTCATAACCCTCCAAATGGATCCAAGCATTACAGAATCTGAAAGGTCTCCCTTTGATGGATGGCAACTCTGCAAGTTTGATGACAATTCGGGAGTGGTCACTAGTACCTGAGGGTAAGCATTCCGCCTGACACAGTTGGAACGTGTCCATCCACCTCCCGTTGCACAGAGCTAAGTCGAACTGGCTAACTATACGTTTGTGAATAGCCCAGTTGTTCCATGTCTAGATATTACATGTCTTAGCCATAGACCTAAGCCCAGAGGATACGAGACATTGTTGAAACTCCGAGCATCGCTTGTTGAACCGATCGGCCACCCTTTTCTCGTTAGCAAATAGAGTGGCATTGAAGTCTCCCACAACAACCATCAGCCATCTATCCTCAGCAAGAGTACTGGTGCTAGTGATATCTCTCCAAAGTCCATGCCGCTTGATGCGATCATTGTGTCTGTACACAGCTCACAGCACTATTTGCAGACATCCTTTGATGGTGAATTTAATGGTGAGGAGTTGATCGGAACATTGGATCACATTACCTTACCAAATCCTGGTGTCCCACGTCACCCAAATTCGTAATATATATATATATATATATATATATATATATATATATATATATATATATATATATATATATATATATATATATATATATTTGAAGCAATGGATAATTGTGGCGAACTCGCCTCCACTGGAGCTCGAACTCCCGACCACTTGGGCCGCATGCATCTCTCTTAACCACTAGACTAGAGGTCATATATATATATATATATATATATATATATATATATATATATACACGCGCGCGCACACACACACACATAAGATAAGAGACTTGAAATCACCAGGTTTAAAAAAAAATCACCAGGTTTGAGAAAATATAGGGCCTCGTTTGGTTCGCGGAATCTCCCGGTTGGGAAAGGAAAGTGATTACTTTCCTATGTTTGGGTGTCCAAGAAATTGAGGAGGAAAGGAAAGTGATTCCCAATGGAAGGGAAATTAGGGGGGAAAGTGATTCCATCCATCCAAGGAAGGAATCACTTTCCCACATTGAAGTATTCACTTTCCTTTCCAAATTCCTTGGCATTGCCAAACATCGGAAAGGAAAATCAATAGGAATTAAAGTTTTCCAAAGGAAAGGAAATGACAAGGAATTGATTTCCTTTCCCTTCCATTCCGCGAACCAAACGAGGCCTAGATGTGTGAGATTTATAACACATTGGACCCACACGACGATCGGATTGACTTGAGGCCTCGTTTGGTTACCGGAATTTGAGCTTGAGAAAGGAAAGTGATTCCTTTCTTATGTTTGGGAGCCAAAGGAAAGTTGTTGGAAAGGAAAAATGATTCCCAAGAGGTAGGAAAATAGGGGGAAAAGTGGTTCCTCCCATTTATCTAAGGAATCACTTTCCCTCCAACTTTTCCGCATTTATTACAAAAAATTTTGACCAAAATATCCATGTTCATAATATTATTTAACATTTTTATCCATAATATCTTATAGACAAAAATATTTCTAAGTAATAATTATTTTTATTAGCACGAGGATATTTTTGAAAAATTGACTTAATTTTGTTTCCTTTCCTTACAAACACCAAACACTATAATAAAAATTAAAGATATATTCCGGCTATAATCCCGATCTTTCCAAACACCAGAAAGGAAAGTTTATAGGAATTATAATTTCCTAAAGGAAAGGAAATACCAAGGAATCAGTTTCCTTTCCTTTCCTTTCCATTCCGCGAACCAAACGAGGCCTGAATGTCGAATAAGTATGATTACAAGCTAGCTCTAACAAGTAATTAATACATGGATTGATATTGGAAGCTAGCTCTAACAAGTAATTAAGTACATGGATTGATATTGGAAAACCAAGGAGACGCCCTCCCCCGCCAAACTCAGGGCATGTAGTACTGCTTAGGGGAATAACCGTACGTTTATAATCCACACCTTTCCTCGCTATAAGAAAAATAAAAAAAATAAAAAGAATGCCAAGATCAACAAGAAAAGAACGAGTTGAACAAAAACAATGGCTCCTTCAACAACAAGGAGCGATGACGAAAGGAATGATGTTTTAGGCCTCCCGGCAATGCACACACTACCACATACGTGTATGTTAAAAATAACACAGCACAAACCACTTTGGAACAGAGAAAGCACGGGTGTCAGTTCTCCATGAGTCCTGAAGCTAAGTAGTAATAAAGAATAGTAATCCAATCCCACTGCAGAGTGTCTAAGCAAGTGTAGCCACTCCTGATGGAGTGGCTCCTGCTTTGTTCATGGAAACACCTCACAATTAGCTGCTTCTGCTTTTTCTAAACACATGATAGTAACCAGTGGGAGTGATGCAGAGAAGTGGCCATTCCATCGATCCCCACTCCTTACATTGGTTGGAACATGAAAGACTGCCTTTCCCTGCCCTTTGGGCATAGGGTGATTGGCCTTCCTCGTCATCTCCAGAAGGATAACGAAAACAAAGTTTTAAGATTACTCCCCATAATCCAGAAAACCCACCCCCTCCCCCCCTCAACCCCTGCCCGAGTGCGCAGCGTTGACAAAAAAGTTTTTGACTAAATTAAAGGTGTTATGGAGAAGAGAAGCTTGGAATGAAACAATGGCTACTAGGGATTTGTTCAAGTGGGTTGGTCAAATGCTAACATAATCGTTTTGGGACACCCACTATGTCCAACATTATTGTACTTTCTCTTCTCTTCCCTTCCCTTTCTCCTCCTCCAAAGCTCTACCAAACAGCTGTGACTCCCCCAAGACCATCATTAATGTTAGTGCATTCCTGGCCTAGATGTCCTCATCGCACCATGGATTCACAGACGAGTGGATTGCATCCAGAGAAGCTGCCTTCAACTGAATCTGATGGCAACAGAACCCGTGTTGCACCAACTGACCTTATTTCGGGGCAACTCCTTACAACCTAACCTTGCAATGCAATATCAAGAGCTATCCCCATCAATCTGTTACCAAGCACATAGCATCATTTTCCCTCGGATAATGACAGCCTAATATCTGAAATGCCAGAGCCTAACAATGACAGCCTAATATCTGAAATGCCAGAGCCTAACATAACACCACCCCCACCGAAACCCCGCCCCCCCACAACACCCACCCACCCCCACCCCAACCCCAACCCCAACCCCAACCCCCACCACCAAAAAGAAGGTTGACTAGATGTAGAACTCTAGTCATCATCATGATCAAGCTTTCAACACTTGACCAAACAAATTTCCGTCCACCTAGACCAATCCAACATGGACCAACTTGTTGAACATCTCAGCAGACTACATGTGGACTTTAGCATTATGTTGAACCAATGCAATGAACTAGAACAAGGGAACTATCATATACATAACAGTAACAATGTAGACTTAATTACTTACCATCAATGAATAAAGGAAGGAAAAAAGAGAGGGAGAAAGCTACCCAAGTGCGTATGCCATGATGTCATAAAACGATTAACAGATCGACACGACGAAGAAGCTTTTGCAAAAGAGAGAAATCAAATTGGTCACTAGGGAACACCCTGGGCCCAACCAGCACGGTGTTAATGCTTCCTTATTCCCCTGGGAGTCCTACGAAGACAGTTACAGGAATCTATAAGAATAGAGGGAAACATAGAATAAGCGCCAACGTTAGCTAATTTTGCGAGACTTTCCTTGGTAGGAGGGGATCTTCCAACTAAATCTGAACTGGAACTGAACAAACAAATCCCCAAAGTTTGTTGTCCATGGTCCCAAACTCCCGAGTCCGCAACAGTCGGCCGCGGACCCGGAGGTTCTCTAGATTATAAACACTTCTTTCCTTGATCCTGGGTCTTGGGCCTGCTTCTTATACTCTTCCAATGGACAAAGGAGACTTGTCCCTTCATCTCATCCAAAGGACGACCACCTACTACTAGCTACTGATTCAATCAATGCAAATTTTACAACCATAATTCTAGATACCTCTCTCTCTCTCTCTCTCTCTCTCTCTCTCTCTCTCTCTCTGTAACCAGTTCATGTGTGCCTCAAACAAAAATGCCGTAAAAAAGCCAATCAACACTTTATCTAACCCTCACATTTTACAAGGAATTCTCATATGATTGATGCAATGTAGTAATTAACTTATTCTAACAGTCATACGGGAACGAGATCATTCCCAAGCTTTTGTCCAACTTAAGCTTCAATTACTGCATCAAGTTTAACTATATTACAGAGATATAACTACATAAACCAAATCAAACACTTGAATTAATATTGTAACAAAGTGCAACAGATTTGATGTTAAATGCTACAAGAAAAGCTAAATAAACTTCACTTAACAAGAAAACTCACAATAAAATAAAACCATAGTATCAACAAAATTTTCTTCCCCAGGAACTAGACAAAGACTAGAGAGAATAAATAAGATATAGGAATAAACTCCACACCACCTGCGACTTCATTTAAGAGGGCTACTTTGCGTCATTGCATGCGCAAAACGCAGGTAAAACAAACCATAAACTCACATGCATTTCTCGAGCCAGCAAGAGAAAGTAGTACGTACGTGAAGAACCCTTAACAGCATCTAGCTAATAATCCATGCGGGGTCACGTAGAGTAGAGTGGAGTGTAGGGACCAAGCCAATGAGAGCTCGTCACGCCCGTAAAAACCGTGTGGGCCGCGTGTGTCCTCCATTGCTTCCTGCCGAAACTTCGGCCAGTATCCCAGGAAGCATTGAATTCCCGGCAGAGCCCCCACTAGCCCATTTCCATTTACGGGTGGGTGCTACGTGTCCCGACACGCGTCCCCGACTCCATGAGGCTACTGTTTTCATGGCACTAGCAGTTTGGCAAATAAGTTCCAAAAGGATTCGGTACAGGTGTGACGCTGTCGGAGCCGCCAAGTGTCCCACTTTCTTTATCCATTCCTGATATTTTTCCTCCTCCTGATGCTCACTGGACCCATCCCATAAGTTCACATCACACTTTATGCTGCTGTTGCAGTTGGACTCTACTGTAAAATCCAACGCATCACCTAAACCCAATAGTACCTAATTTGGAAAGCTAAAGGAGAATTATTGGATGGAACGGCATTAATCATATAGGAGGGACGCCACACGTATGCATATCTACTACTATAAACAGCATACCACACTAAACTTTACAATGAAATATATTATGATATGATGCTACTATGTCAGCCCAGGTATGAATGTAATGTACTATCATGGACATCTGTCTCTTCATCCTTACTAACTCCTAATAAGTTGAGCATAGATGTTACCAAAATATAAGTAAGAACCTTCATAACTTGCTTAATATGACAAGTGTCAATGAAACACTACTAGTGAGTAAAAGAATATTAAAGCAAATGGAGTAACCCACTTCAAGCAACAAAGATCATGAAACCTATATAGTAGAGAGGAAAGTGTCCACAAAGGAACACACTAACTGAAACATATCTGCTCTAAACTAACAAAGGGAAGTCATTAAGAACATGTTTAAAGAAACCTTGAGATCCTAGTTCAGGGTTACTTTGCCCCCATTTTCCAGAAGGAAGAAAAAAAATCACTACCAGAATGATCCCAAACATGTCTGCTGCAAAGAATGTGGATTGTCATGAAAGTGTCCATCAAGTGGACAGTGAAAGGTACCATTTTCCATCTTACCCACATCTTGTTGTCAAGGAAGAATACTGAATACACATGCACATCAGACTCTTCAAGGGACAGCTCTCACACACATTTAAACACTCGGAACCAAGAGCCCATGTGCACTTCTCTGGGCTGGCCATGAGATGATTAAGACGTTGCCGGAGCCACAGAGATGATTGCATGTCTAGAGGTTCAAGTCACCTGGGAAACCAGGGATTAAAGTTTCTGCAGTGTCGAGGCAGAACAGAACCACAGCTACATAATTTGCAGGGCTGTGATGTTCTTCTAATCAAACAAGAAAGTTGGCAGTATGCTTGTGGGATTTTCTACTGTTATCAGCAAATCAATGTGGTGGAAATAATGCATGTACCAAAAATAGTTCAGTCAAATGGGTTATATATAAAGAGTAATAGTGTAGGTAAGTGTTTGGAATTGGGTATAAGGCAGTTTACACCTGCCAAACACCAAATGAGCTGCATCCTATACAACAATTCAAAACATCACATTTTCAAATAAAATAAACACTAAACACTAATACAATGAAAAGTAAATTCTGAGAATTTAACACACCGTGAGCGGAACAAGGATGGAGTCATTGAAAAAGATTCAAGAGTCTAGAATTAGAATAATAGGATGATTATTTTTGGTAAGAGAGTTACATACATACAACAGAGTCTAGTCCCTCTCACTATTGTTTTACCCGATGTGGGACTAAAGCCTAATACTACTAATACTTAATACTCTCCCTCAAGCTGGAGCATAGATGTCAATCATGCCCAGCTTGTTACACAAAAATTGCACCCAAGGACCCAAAAGAGACTTCGTGAAGATATCGGCTATCTGATTACCGGTTCTCACATTGTGAAACTTTATTATTCCATTTTTATACTAATCACGGACAAAATAAATGTTGATTTCAATGTACTTTGGCCTTTCATGAAATACAGGATTGGTAGCAATATGGATAGCAAACTGGTGATCACATCACATATCTGCTGCTTTAGGTCCTGCTTCTTCTCCCAGCCCTTATAGAAGATGCTTCAGATAAAACACTTCTACTGTGCCATGAGCAATCACTCGATATTTGCTTCTGAACTTAATCGTGCTATCACACTCTACTTCTTGCTCTTCCTTGCTACCAAGTTTCCGCCAATAAATACCAAGTACCAGATGTAGACCGTCTATCTGTCAAACTTGCACCATAATCAGCATCGGCAAAGCACTCAACATGAGTAGGTCCATGTTTCTCCATCCAAATTTTTTATCCCGAATTTTGGACTAGATAGCGCAAAATTCTGAGAATTGGCTGCCAGTGTGGAACTTATGGAGATGCCATAAATCTATTTGCGACACTTACGGCGAAGAAAATATTCGGACGAGTCACTAGCGCCAAGTAGTTGAATTTTTCAACCACTCGACGATACTGATTCGGATTGGTCATTAGAACCCCCTCGTCTGGGAGTATCTTTGCCCCTAGATCCATGGACGAGGTTGCTCCATTGGCTTGCATCAGTCCTACATCATTTAGTATGTCCAGCACATACTTTCTTTGAGATATTACAATGTCCCAATTACCCAGTGTGACCTCAATGCCCAAGAAGTAGTTTAACGATTCCATATCCTTGGTCTGAAATTGTTCTCACGAAAACTTCTTTAGTCCTGCAATACCCTCGTTGTCGTCTCCCGTGATTACAATGTTGTAAACATAAACATCAAGTAGTATCCTTCAAACTGATGTCTGTCAGTAGAACACCGAATGATCCTTTTTTGGTTGACACATGCCAAACGGAGTAACAACGTGTAAAGCGGCCAAACCACGCATGAGGTGATTGTTTGAGACCGTAGAGGACCTTCCGCAGATGATACACTTTACCCTCCCTTACAATGAATCCGGGAGGTTGCATCACATACACTTCTTCAATATCCCCGTGGAGAAATACATTTTTGATATCAAGTTGAAGCAATGGCCAGCCATAGAGAACAACTAAAGCCAAGAGTACGCGCACTGATGTCATCCTGGCAACTGGAGATAAGATCACAAAATAATCCTCACTCTGGGTCTGAGAATATCCTTTAACCACCAGACAAGCCTTTAGGCGATCAAGAGTGCCACCTGATTTCACCTTGATCGTGAATACTCATTTGCAACCTACTGCTTGCTTACCAGTAGGTAAACCTACCAAGTCCCAAGTATGACTTTTCTGAAGCACCTTCATCCCTTCTTCCATAGCAGCACGTCATCCGGAATGTTTGAGAACCTCCTCGGTAGTATTGGAAATTTGAATCCCATCAAAAGTGGCCACCGAGGACTGAGTGTGGCTCGCGAGCCCTTTATAGTTGTCTACATACAAGGGATGATCACGACAGGTATGACGAGGTCAAGCTGGTGGAATAGACGAAGGCGAATCAGTAGAGCTAGAGAAGGAGGATAGCTCGGTGACCGTGGGCACTACTGCGATGGTCGTTCAGGGGACGTCGGTACTGACTGAACTGATGATTGCGGACCGTCGGACTGGGATACGGGCTCGGTAAGAGAGGACATCCTTACGGGAGGCTATTGTGTTTGAACAGGAAACAACAAGAAACCTCTTCTGGGTAGACCTGAGGAACTGGACCTGTAGTTTGGTAAGTGAAGGAAACTCGGTTTCAACAAAGATAACATCCCAAAAGAAAAAATACATCTTCAAGGTATAGGAAAAACAACAATACCCTTTCTGATCTTTAGAATACCCACGGAAAACACATTGGATTGTCTAAGGTCTAATTTAGAAATGATGGGTAGGGTATCCCGAACATAGAATAAGCAACAAAGAATTTTGAGAGGTGAGAAAACGGCTCCCATGCGAAAGATAACCGAGCAAAAGGGAGAATCACCATTGAAAATGGTATGCGATTAGTAAGATAGCAAGCTGTAAGCACCGCCTATGACCAAAATATTTGGAATACGTGCTTGAAACATAAGAGCACGTGTTGTTTCCAAGATATGGCGATTCTTGCGTTCGGCCATACCATTCTGTTGAGGTGTATAAAACATGAAGTTTGGTGGATGGTGTCATTGCGGGACAAATGAGTATTGAACTCACGAGTAGATACGACCATTGTCACTTCGAAAGGATTTAATCGGAACCCAAATTGTGTTTTGATTTCTTCATTAGATAGACAAACAAAGTACTTGAAACCCATCATTGAATCAACATGACAAGGTCCTCATACATCAGAATGTACCAACTCAAAAAGAGAGAATAATTTTATTATGACTCACTGGATAGGAAACCCGGTGATACTTAGCCAGACGACATGATTCATAATGAAAAGTAACTGGAACATCTAAATATGGGTACATTTTCTGACGAGCTTGGATGGATGGATGGTCTAACTGACAATATAACTCGAAAGGATCAAGTTTCATGCCGGCACAAGCAACAGAAGAATGAATGTCAAACAGGTACAAGCCTTCAACCAAATGCCTCTTACCGACAGTCTTTTCAGTTTTCAGGCCTGAAAAACACAACCATCAGAAGAAAAAAAATATTACCGAACAATGCAAGTCGCAAGTAAGGACTAGTGCAAGTCGCGAGTAAGTTGACTAATTGAAAGCAAACTGAACGAATTTTTTAGTGTATGTAATACTGAATTGAGTGACAGTCTGGAAGAAAGACCCACTTCCTCGTCCACGGACTGTTAGTAAACCACCATTGGCAACAGTAATATCGAAAACACGACCCACAAATACATAATTGTCTATCATATCTGGTCGTCAGTCATGTAAACAGACGTACCAGAGTCAATCATCCACTGCATCGACCTCACTACACATGCCGCTGAGTATCCAGCTGTGGATCTAGATAGGATGCTTCACCACAACGTAGAGCTTGGAAGTCAAGAAAATCTGTATATTACTCTGCAGCCATCTGAAAGATCGAACACCATCATCAGGTGCATCTGATGTAACATTGGCGGCAGAAACTTTAGGACACTGCCAATAGAAATGGCCATGTTGACGATAGTTGAAGCACGTGATCTCCCCCCATCACGACCGTCATTGCCTCTCCCGTCACGACCAATATTTCGTCCACCACGTCGTCCACCACGACACCACGAAATCCAGCACAGCAGCACCAAGAACAGATCGATCAGCAGGACCACACCTAGAGTGGTTTCGACAACTTTCGCTGTCCGATAGTGAGCTTCCATCAGATATGGAACATTGGATCCAGCAATGATCTGCGAGCGAGCAGTCTGCATCAGGACGTAGAGAGACAAGATATGTCATGACATGAAGCTGCTCACGTTAAACCCTAGCTTCATTGATATCTGTCGTTAGAGGTAATATGCGGTCGATCTCATCAGTCATAGCCTTAAAGGTCAGGAAATGGTCCTTATGAAATTTCTCTTTCTGATTTGCTCGCATAAGTCGTAGATACGAGACAAATCACATTTTCATCAAATGTCGCCGCTATGACCTCTCACAATTCCTTCACTGAATTCGTATTCTGAACCATGTCCTCCACCGATGGTTCCATTGAATTCATCAACTGCGTAAGCAGTCGACAGTTATCTGTCTTCCACCGCTCAATCAGTCTCTGTTGGAGGGTTGCCAGTCAGATGTTTGGACAACCGCATTCTTCGAAGCATCTTCTCGACCTTCTTTCACCATGTCGAGTAGCCCTCTGGTTCGTCCAACCGTCGATCGACAAGTCAAATGATAAAATCGTCATGCCATTGAGTTTCCGACACTAGTGTATAGCACTGCTATTCGCCTCGGTGCCTTGTCATTCTTCAGTATTCCTGATTCGACCATCCATTTGATCGTTCCAACTCGATAATCACATCAACTCTGCCAATGCACTTGAAACGTGACCAGAATCGGCACGCGCATCGAAAGCAGAATTTGAATATGGATCACACAAGTCAAGACAGAGAGACAACCTAGGTTACTCTCTGTTAGATCCCTGACGTGAAGATGAAGTAAGAAAATAAACAAAGATTCACGCAAAACAAACCACTTGTCTGCTCTTTGTTAAATTCTAAAGCCGATGTTGAGAGTCAGAGGTTCCAGCAAACGAACTATTGTTTACCCTCTGAGGATCCAATATTTTTTTCTGAAGTCGATGTGGAGAGTCGGAGGTTCCAGCAAACTAACCATTGTTTCCCTTGGATCCCAACTTCTTCTTTTTGTGTAGAAAGACGGCTAGGATTTGGGGTAGGTGTTCGCAGGGTTAGGGCTTATGGACATCTTTAACTGACGGCTAGGGTTTATGAGTTAGGATTACCGTAGCGGCGGTGGGAGAGGGTTACTGTAGCAGCGGAGGGGGGGGAGGGAGGGGCGGGCGGCACGAAGACGATACTGTAGCAGGGGGTACTACTGTAGCAGCGGGAAACGACAGCCAGGGTTAGTTTTTTAGTGGAGAAATAGTGGGGGTAGATGACGGCTAAATTTTGGCTCTGATACCATGTAGAATTAGAATAATAGGATGATTATTTTTGGTAAGAGAGCTACATATATATATATTTATTATATATATATATATTATATATATATATATATATATATATATATATATATATATAATATATAGGAGAGGCTAATCCCTCTCACTATTGTTCTACCCGATGTGGGACTAAAGCCCAATACTACTAATACTTAACAAAGAGAAACTAGTATCTGAGCCTACAACTCCCACTTAAAATCGTGTAAAATTGCAAAAAAAAATAGGAAAATAAATTGGCTGTATCATCCAAATGCCGCAATATGAGAGACCCGAGAGAGACATGCAAACAGGGATCACTCGTACTAGATTTGGAATACATGGAACGAGAGTAGTAACAACACGTATGAAACACGACATGTATATCTCCCATTTACAGTGTTACGAGAAGTAAATCTAACATAAACATGCTGCTAACTGAGAATATAACTACATATTTTCCTTGCAAAATCTTAAAAGTAGAAAGAATAGACAAGAAATGATCAAAGGTGCTTGCAGATGAGCAGACATGCCACAACAGTGCCCACAAGCATCACAGGCAGTGTTCTCTATCTCTTCTCACACTCTCTAGTCAGCTAGGCAGAAGATTGGAACCCACTTGTCATATTGCCACATGTATATGTTGGGTAGAAGATTAATCACACACATTGGATTCTAAAGCAAGCTGCACTTTCACATTCCAAAACTACAAAGACATCTGCTGACTCGGCAAATTAATGAGACCAGACAGTAACCACAGGCAACTGTCAACAACTTGTTCATGCAGGCGCAGACGCTACCCACGTTCAAGGAGCAAGCTTGTTGATAATGGGGGTAACTTGAGGGATGCAGAGCACAACAATTTGACAATTGGTTTCCTTAGACGGAAGCACTACATGGTGATATCTTTGCTGTTGTCTGGAATCAGTTCAACTTGCTTCCATACTAATAGGAAAAGGGAAGAAGCAAATACAGCAGAAAAATCTATGCAGACGATCTGTAAGTGAAACCAAAAGTTACACGATAGTATAATCCTAAAAGCAATTTGGTTTGGAGTGAAAAAACAACCACCTATGAGGAACCTCGGGAGAAATATTCTATAACTCGGTGCTAAATTGCCAACTAGTAATGTAGCCATGGCAGCAAATAATTCAGTTATGGGTCTCAAATATTGCCTAATGCTGGTCAATTTCTGACAGGTTAAATGTACAGGTCCCAATTAAATATAGAACTCTTGCATGCAAATTACAGTCTCAACTTGTAAAGGTTACTTTTAAAGCTCATCTATAACAAAAAATTGATTGTGGCAGTATGACTATGGCCAGCTTTTGATATCTGAAGGGGCTTGTACTCGGGATTTTTTAAATAAAGGATACAAGTTCTTGACAAGATTAAAAAGGACGACTGAATTAGATTTCAAAAGACCATGCTGAAACACAAAAGATTGTTTTGATAGTATAAACATAAGAAACACTATTGTCCAAGCCATGCTTACAAGAGTTTTCCTTTATGAGCAATTACATCAATGCTGAACATGAAGTTCAAATGTTCTGTAAGAAGTTCAAATATCAGTGTAGAGTACATTATTGATGACAAAATTTATCCTGCTATGACAGCTAGACCCTGTATTACATACAATATTGTCATTGTAAGATACATTCACTCAGACTGCGAAGCAAATGAATACTCATTAAGAACCACCAAACGTAAAATGGCACCTGCTATAACCGCATGCAATCAAATATGAGAAAACAGATTATTTCTATGGGGAAATACAAGAGAGAACATGAAAACAAAGTAAACATTAGTCAATCACAGATCAGCCAAATCAGGATAAAATCATTTTTCCATGCACAAATTGGTTTTGAGATCGGCAAGCATAAATACTTGACAGTAAATTAATTCACCATTATCTTTGGACTGCTTGTGCTAACAACCTTTCCTCCCCTCTAAATCAACTAAAACGGTAAGATCCATCCAAATTTCCCAGCCCGCCACTTGTACATGGGGGGAGAATTACCCATATAAAGAATGAATTCTCACTTGACCTATTCAAACTCGGACAGTGCACTTGCCTGTTGATCAGCTTGTGAGTCTGTGACAATAATAGACACCAGAAATCAATCGCATGTGCCTGCTAAGTGCCTCTAGGAGGCATCTGCAAGTACACAAGGCATCAAGATCCTACAACATCTTATCGTATTAGTTATTAAAAGCTAATAATCCCTTGGAAAGAATTCTATAGGAATCCAAGTGAATAGATTGCTCAAAAGAGCAGCAGAGTACATGATTATGCCCATTCTCTGTTCTTGAGGTTAAACTGTATAACCAAGTCAAATGGTAATTAGTTCTCACGAAGATTTAAAGGCAAGTAAAACCCATGCATTCAACAGCTGATGAAGGCGGGTGTTGTTAAGAAACTACCCATGCATTCAACAGCTAATGAAGGCGGGTGTTGTTAAGAAATTAATAGGTTCTTGTAACAAGGGGTTGAAGAAGAACACGATGTCATGCACAAGATTTTTGTTCTACCGTGTCGCATAAGGAGGAACGCCAAGACCAACAAGAGGGACAAAAGCAAAGAGCATACGGCGGAGCCTATTGTATAACTCCTCGAGATTTGGAGAGGGGTTCGAGGGTCATAGGAATGCGCATGGGCTCTGTGAAGCAAAGCAACACGAGGCTAGAGGAGTTATACAATAGGCTAGAGTGACGTCGCTTCATCCATGGCAATATCCCGGGAGAAAATCCAATAGATCTGATCTGCACTTGAGGAGGAGCTCAAGACGCATTATGCGGAGACTAAGGACTTGCACAGGAAGGTTCGAGGCTACGAAGAGCTAAAACCGTGATCGATAGTTGTGGAGAACTCAAGACCAAAGTTGTCATTAGAGAAGGCCGTTGCAAATGGTGGACCTTCGAGTTGGGATGCACAAGAAGGAAGATTCCCGAGCTGTAACCCTTAGCGGGATGCGAGATGCCAAAGAGGTAAAGAACTACTTGTGGAACGTGGAGCGATACTTCAAGGCATTGCACATCGATAATGAGGCTGAAAAGATAAACATTGCTTCACTCTACTTTAATGATAAATGCTATGTTGTGGTGGCGTCACAGGTACATGGAAAGAGAGAGGTTTGTGCTCGATTGAAACTTCGAAAGATCTCAAGAAAGAGATCAAGTCTCAATTATACCAGGAGAATGTGGAGTTCGCGAAGAGGGAGCTTGCAACAATTCAAGCACATCGGGACGATCAAAGAGTATATTACGGAGTACACACGTTTGATATCCTTCAGCATGATATGAGATGCCAAAAAGTTAAAGAACTTATTGTGGAACGTGGAAAGATACTTCAAGGTGTTATACATCGAGGATGAGACAAGAAGGTAAAACATTACTTCACTCTACTTCACCAATGATACTATGTTGTGGTGGCATCGCAAGTGCATGAAAAAAGAGACGATTTTGTGCTTGAATGTGATTTGGGAGGACTCAAGAAGGAGAGAGAGTCTCAATTCTACACGGAGAATGTGGAGTTCGCGGCAAGTCGGAGCTTGTGCAACTCAAGCACACTGAGACGGTCAAAGAATAAATTGCAGAGTTTACATGTTTGATGCTCGCTTTATTTAGCATGGACGCGGAGGATCGCTCGTATTCTTCCTCGATAGACTTCATCGGTAAGCAGCTCAAGAATTACAACGATATAGGGTGCAAGACTTGAACGCTATCGTGAAAGCAGTCGAGAGGCTCGTCGAGTACATGTGGAATGACAATAAAGCCAAGGCAAGCCAAAGACTATCAAGGAGAATGATGGGAGAGAGGAGAGCTCTCTTAAGGAGGATCCGTCCGAGGAAAAGAGTAAAAAGGCCCAATCCAAACAGATAGGTTCGTGCTTTATATGTGACGAAAATTACAATGCTCGAGATTGCCAAAACAGGAGCAAATGTGTCAATGTTGTCCGAAGCGAGGTAGAGGACGAGGAGTACAAAATAGGAGCGCAGATAGGAATATGTTGCGCTTACTCAATGCCATTAAGGCCAAGTACGTTAAGTCGAAGACTCCAAGCTAGGATATCCTATATGTTGATGTGAGAATCAATAGAAATAGCACATGGACGTTGGTCGATACAGGAGCCACTCATAACTTCATCTCGAGTGCGGAGGTCCGTCGTTTGGGTCTACCGTTGAAAAAAAAATCAAGCAAGATAAAAGCCAGTTAATTCGAAGACGTGCCCGTGCAGAGGTAGCCAAAAGAGTTCGCATAGATGTGGAACATTTGTCAAGTGTTGCCAATTTTACCGCTACGTTGTTGGACGACTTCAAATGATACTTGACAGGAATTCTTAATGCGAAGAAGGCGGTTTCAATGCCATATTTGGGAGGCGTCAGTTTTATGAAGGAATACTCGTCGTGCATGATGAGTATTGCACAAGGTGAGACATCAAAGGATAAAACTATCTCCATCGTTCAGCTCAAGGAGTGGGTAAAGAGAGACGACCTATTTGGCAGTGCTAAGGTAAAAGAGGACTTCGATGAAGAAGATCTTCCGAGCGAGATCGAGGATAGTACAAAGGAGTTTTCGAGGAAAAACTTCTGCGAAGAGAGAGATCATACTACCGAACTAGGCGAGGGTAAGGAGAAGCATGTCGCAGACTGCGAGAAACCAGATGTGACAAGGATATACGTCTGAAAGGGGGATAGACTTGATCATGTTGAGGAGGACATGATCAAGGATCCTACGATATGGAGGGATAATCACGATCGTGCCAAGGAGGGCATGGTCGAGGAACAAACAACCCGAAGCCTGAAAGATGCTAAAGCTCGCTCGAGGAGGCAGAACAACATATTTTGGCCAAAGGAGAAGCCTCGTTATGCCAAGGTTGATGACACATTTGTGGGGAAGGGCTCATGCAAGGAGTCGCTTAAGGATTGTAGTCGACGTTTAGGTCGACAGAGTTGCAATAGAACTAATATGCGTGAAGGTATGGAGAACTATGTACACCTACAAGATGGGTGGATAGGCGACCTAAATGTCCATTCAAGCCCCTTTGCATGCCAAGGAGGACATGGACCACAAGAAAAATGATTAGGTAAACGAATTTGCTTTCGATCTCAAGAAGAAGATGGACAAGTCTGTGAAGGGCCATACGAGAAGGAAAAAGAAGAAACGACACGTGATGACCATGACTATGGGAGTGGAAGCTGATCGGAGACTTCGTGCACTCGTCGACGAGTGCGTCAACGAAATAGGTGGAGAAAAATATCACACACAAGATTTTACGCTCCACATGAATGTTGCATAGCATATCAAGCCAAGGGATTTAGTTGAAAGAATATAGAATTCTTTAGACTATAGAGTTTTCTTGAACTCTCAAGAGGCTTCTTTAAGTTTCTAGAAGTTCTATACTTTTCTTATCATGTAAATATTTTATTGGAAAGCCTTGTAAATATCTAGGTTCAAGAAATTCTCACCGTTAGATGGTGAACACATGGCACAATCTTAGTCATTCTTGTAAAGCCCTTGAGGTTACATAAAGAGGGAAGGCCTCATTTGTTCCTCTCCAACCAAGAAATTATAAAGTCTCTCTAGTATAATGAAGTTATCAACATTCCAATCTCTCTCTTGCTCCACATTTTCTCATTCTCGTCTTAGCGATCAAGCTAAGAATCTGGTGAAGGCTTGCACGGGGTTTCAAGAAGGAAGTTTGTGCATCACACGGAGCGAGGTATACAGAAAATACTAAGTCCATGACAATGAGCATCATTCAACCCGTCATCATGATAAAACTACAATTTGACAAGAATAGACACTAGATATCACTCGTATGTGCCTTCATGTAGACATCCCACCAATACCCTCAAAGAATTCCAAGAATATTCTAGAAAGAATTGAAAGAATCCAAGTGAATAAACAAATAAAAAGTAGCAGAGCTACATTCTTGTTCTTGAGGTTACCGCTAACCTACAAATGGTATTTGGTTACCACGAAGATTCAAAGGCCAATGGAAGCCATGTTGCAACAGCTGGTGAAAGGTGTATAAGAGAGAGAATAAGGAACAAGTATCATTCAACACCTCAATGTAGGAAATAAAAGTGAGATGTGATCTATTACAAGTAATAAAGTTTTTGCAGTAGGGCAAGTTCAATTCGCAAGAATTTCAAATAGGCATACATGCTAGACCCAACCAGCTCATTGACAAGTCGGGCAAGTTCAATTTGCAAGAAAATCGGGCAATTTCCAAAAGATGCTAGACCCAACCAGCCCAACCACCACGAATGCCTGTAGGAGCCACCAAGAGCAGAGCGATCAGCAGGTGCATTAATCGGAGTGGTCTCTACGACTTTTGTTGCTCGAAGAATACTATAATGTGCTTCCATTAAAGATGGAACTTCAGATCCAACAATGATCTGAGAATGAGCAGAGTCCACATCATGACGTAGAGAGGCAAGATACGCCATAACATGAAGTTGTTCACGTTGAGCCCTACCTTCTTTAATATCTGTTGTTAGGAGCAATATACGATCAACCTCATCAGACATAGCCTTAAATATCATGGAGTGATCTTTATGAGATTTGTCTCCCTGATTTGCTCTGTATGTGTCAACGATGGAGTCATAAATGCGAGACAAATCGCGTTTGCCAGTAGAGAGAGGGGGCGCCGGAGGGTTAGGGTTAGGGTTTACACCCATATGGAGAGGGGGGCGTGGAGAGGAGGGGTAGTGGGGGGGGGGGGGGGGGGGGGGGGGT
>JANAVB010028197.1:8316830-8422797 GCA_029216955.1 Iris pallida
TATCTTTGAAAAATTCTTAGTCTCATAGTTTTCTAAAAAGCAAAACTCTGTTGCATTATCAACAACCGAGGCAGAATATATTGTCGCAGGACATTGTTGTGCCCAAATTTTGTGGATGAAGCAAACCTTGGAAGACTCACAGTTATCTACAACCACATTTCTATTTTCTGTGATAACACTAGTTCTATAAATCTCACAAAGAATCCTATTTGTCACTATCGCGCTAAGCATATCGAAATTAGACATCATTTCCTTAGAGATCATGTTCAACAATGTAACATTTGTCTAGAATATGTGGACACAGTACATCAATTAGCTAACATTTTCACTAAACCTCTAGCAGAAGATCGTTTTAACTTTATACGAAGAGAATTAGGAATCTTGGATGTTGTGGGTATATAATTTCTTATTACTTGACCTAAACTCATAAATTATATTACGTATTTTGGTTATAAGTCGAAAGGGCCCTTCTGACAACAAGGCGTAAAAGCCTAAGCGACACGGTGCCAAGTATCTTCGGACTACCGCTAGCTGGGATCCGACCCCTACAGCTAACTCGAAATATTTGATACAATTTGTGGATAACAGTTTATTAATCTAAATTATTTTTCTTCAATATAATATTTCAAATTTTATTTCGTACATTTGTTAAAACTGGATCAATCTTGCCCATAATTTATTCAGGACACCTAGGAACCGAGCTCAGACCGAGCTCTCTGCGAACACGAGCCGAACTCGGGTTGGCTGTTTCCAGAATAGGTGTATGGGCAGATCAGGTTGTATTTATACTACTACATCTTCCTCCTCACAGCAGCAGCCCCTACACCACCGAAAACCCTAACCCTAGTTCTTCAAACTACCTCCTCCAAGCCTCTCCACCTCTACAAATTTGGATCAAGGGTGATTTCGTGGTTCTTTTTCATCTCCTTCAATCAATTTCTGGTATAACTCTCCCTTTCTATATTTTTGTTCATTGGCTCCAAAATTGTTCAAAAAGAAATAAAAGTTGGGGATGCTTCTTCTTCGAATGTTCAAGAAGAAGTTTCTTTCTCTCTATTCAGTCCATCTCAACTAGAGAATGACACTTTTGATGAATTTATTTCTGTATCCATGGAAGCATCAAATGAATGGTTTTAGGATTTTATCGAAAGGACAATTTGTCCGGGAAATCCAATAAATTTCACTTTGTTTCCATCATATTTATCTGTGTTTCAACACTTTGGACTTGATGAGTTAGTGCAATCGCGCTATCCTATTTACATGAATGCGATACGAATGTTTTACTGTAATCTATCGGTCACAAACGGCAACGTTCAATCTAGAATTGGTAGAGTAGAAATTGAATTTGATGCTGATGACTTGGGTCTCTTGCTTCATATTCCCAATGATGGGGAAGCACTAGTGGACATCACAAAAATTTAATTTCCAGGACACATGACTCTAGATTTGTTTCGTGATTCGTTATGTGCACCCAATCCTCGTCCTTCTAGTCGCCTTCGACCTAAACATATGAATGATTATTTCTATAACTTGCATCGCATGGTATTTTTTGTTATTATTCCAAAATAGACATCAATCGATGAAATTACTTACTTGGAACTCTCTGCCATATATCATCTCCACTGTAATATTCCATTTAGCTTACCAAGACTATTATCTCCGCAATGGAACGGTGTCGTAAGAAACCACAAAACCTTATATACGCGATATATCTACCGTATATCTTTGAGTACTTTGATATCATTCTAGATGACTGCTCTCATAATGCGCCTCCTGCCTATCTTCAAATGCATCGTACTCCAGTTGTACCTGCTCCTTCTTCTATTGATGTCCCATCTGCTAGTCACCATCCTTCCCATCCTTCCACAAACGTCACTCTTGAGTCTTTCTAGGCTCTGGTTTTGGATCAGTTCCCGTCTATAGACTACTTGAAATATTATTGCTCTAAAGATTTGGTTTGAGAAATTTTGCTATATTCAATTGCTCTGAAGACTTGGCCAATAATTGCGGGGAGCAAACTACAATAGCAAGCTACCGTACCAAGCTACTTCTGTACCAGATGAGCATTTGTTAAGTATCAATAGTAGTTTTGTCAAATTATCAAAATGGAAGAGATTGTTGGCCCATGTGGTCAAGATCAACCTGATAATTGACTTAAAACTCTAAATCTGATACGTAAAGTACAAAGACTACAGAAGACCGCAACTTCTCTCGTCTGCAAGTTTTTTGTCAAATTATTCTGTAATTTTCTTTTATTTGAGTCTAGGTTTTTGTAAGTTGGATATCACTAGCATTTAGTTAAACATCCCTACTCAAACAAAACCTACTCATACCCAAAAACATTCTGAATACCAAGTACCCGAACTCGGTGCGAGTTCGCCCCGAACTCGGTCCTCCTAAATTTTCTCATAGTCAGAATGACTACCTATTCTTTTGGATCCCAAACGTCCAAAAATTTGAACGTTACCTTAATCGAGTTCTGCCCGAACTCTGGTCCAAAATTTCCTATAAATGGAGAAGAGATTTTCACTTTACTCATTCAACTCACTCTTCATCTTCTATATCCATTCTAAGCCTTCTATTTACAAAGAGCTTTCAATCTTCACATTTCCAAGACAACTTTTATTCTTCTAAGTGCCGGTTTGTTCCAATTAGAAGTGTTCAAGTTGTACAAGTTTGGCGTATCAAAGCTATTCAGTTAGTGTTGAAGTTTGTTCGTAGACTTCGGATAAAAATACGACGTTGTAAGAAGTCGCAAGCCCTTCAGATAAAAGCACGACGTTGTAAGAAGTCACAAGCCCTTCGGATAAAAGCTTGTGTTTCCAAGATAGTGGATTTAACATCAAGCATGAGTAATCGAGCCTGGACTAGTCCTCTCATAGGAAAACCAGGATAAAATCTCGGTATTTGCGTATTGTTTCTATCTCACTACTCAACTACTGCTTTTATATTTTGCATTAATTATACACCTTTACCTGTATTTTTAATTGGGAATATTACTTCCGCTACACTCTATTTACCCCCCCCCCCTCTAGAGGTGCCATCGATCCCATATTACTTTCATAGAAGTCAAGCCCGCCTTGAACTTTTCTACCGGAATAGCCTTGGTTAGTATGTCAGCTAGGTTCATCTTAGTATCGATCTTCATAAAATCGATTTCTTTATCGCACTATTCATGTATCATGTAGTATCACACGTCGATGTGTTTTGTCAAACTGTTATACAATAATATTTGGTAAAATATATCGTGCTCTAATTGTCACAAAACACTAGAACCAACACATTCTCGAACCCAAATTCACTAATCAGGCCCCTTAACCAAATAGCCTACTTAGATGCCTTGATTGCAGCCATATGCTCAGACTCCGTAGTGAAAAGTACTATAAGATTTGAAGTGTTAACTTCCAACTAACTGGAGATTCTGCAAGAGGATAAACATAATCCATAGTTAACCTTCTTTTATCAAAATCACCAGCATAACTAGCATTGCCATAACCATATAATTGGATCGGTTCATGTTCTGATTTGTGAAACAATAAAGTGAGGTCCTTTGAGACCTTTAGATATCGAAGTATCCATTTCACGGCCTCACAATAAATCCTTCCTAGATTTAACATGAATTGGCTCACCAAACTGACCGCATACGACAAGTCAGGACGTTTACACACCGTCGTACACATCAACGAACCCACCACACTTGCATACTAAGCCCAAGACATCTTCACATCCTCCTCCTATGTTTTTGGATACTCCTTGGATGATAACTTGAAATGACTGGCAAACAGGATTCTCACCTGCCTAGAGTCCCGTATACTAAATCTCTCCATTACCTTTTTATGTAATTCATTTGGGACAACCAAAGCTTTTTAGCCCTTCTGTCTTGCATGGTTTCCATCCAAGGATCTTATTCCACCCAACTTTTTTTTGACAACTTATGCATTCAATAAATCTTTGAGTGCATGTATCGCCGTCGTGCCCTTGGAAGCAATCAACATGTCATTGACATACAAGCGGTATATTGATGACCCACCTTGAGGCTCCTTAAGTAAACAGTTGTCATACTCGCATCTAGTGAAATTGATGTTCAACAATGAGTCGAAGTGCTTATAATAGTGCATCGAAAATTGTATAGAGACCACTTGAGTTCACACGCGATCCTTCTTATCGGGCTCCATAAATCTTTCAAGTTGCCTCATGAAGATCTTCGATGCCATCTTTATTTGCTCCAATTCTATATCCTGAGTAGCCACCAATGCCAACAATAGCTGAATAGAAGTATGCTTGACTACTGGTGATAAAATATCATGTAGTCTTATTCCATCCTTCTGAGCATATCCCTTGGCGACTAAAATGCCTTGAACCACTCGTTCTCCTTCTCCATGAATACACATTTGTAGCCAATAGTCCTTTTGCCTTTCGGTAGATGAACTAGGTTCAACATACTATTTTTTTGAAGTAAGTCTATCTCCTCCGTCATGGAAACTATCCAGCGTTCTCTGTCCTCTTACCCAATGGTCTCCTTATAATTACGTGGATCACCCATTTTAGTGACTAGGAAATGCAACCATATCTTTGAAAACATACCTCATTGGTACTTTGTGTATGCCCTAATCTCCTCAGCGCTAACTTTTGTAGGTCGGTTGGTCCTCGTCATCCATTTTTGTAAATTGTTCGTCCACTTCCACACCAATAGGTTGTATAGGTACTTCGAAGTCCGTATCTGTATAGGTGCAAGAAACCTCTACCTCCACCGAGTCATGGTCACCTAATGTATCACTAGTCCTCTTAGTCTTTTCCTCCACGCCTTTCAACATAGAAGCTTCATCGAAGACCACATCACGGCTACTGAACACCATTCTGCTTTCTAAATCCCATAACTTGTAGCCTTTGACTCTATGTTTGAATCCAAAAAAACATACTTTTTTGGCTTTGACTCCAACTTGGTTATGTTCTTCTGATTCATCAGTGCATAGGCAGGGCACCCAAACACCCATAATGAATCATATATAAATGGCTCTCTTCTTTATACCTTTCAGGAATCTGAAGATCAATAGTTGTAGATGGTGACTTGTTAACTAAATAGCACGCATGACAGAGGGAGAGACTCTAAAGATCAGTGCATAGTATCTATGTCAGCTTGTATATTTCTTTGTACATCTACATTACTGAGGGAGAGGCTCTCAAACATGCACCGATTTTGTTCTCCCCATACATGTCAAACCACCGCCCCAATGCTAAGACGTAGACGATGGTAATTACTCGTTCTACTACCTCTTTGAGCTTTAATCTATAACATAGGAAAGGTCTCTACTCTGTGTGGCAATGAGCCCAAACCTAGATCTCTGGTCGCGCCATATGTCCCAACAGAAGTCACACGCAAAAAATAAATGATCCCTAAACTCATCCTCCTTACCATATAAGCAGCAGTGCATACTCGCATGAAATCCCGAACATGGCAAGCCTGTCCCTCGAAAGGAGTCTGTTCCTGATCATTTTGTAGAGGCACCAGAAAAACTTCACCGTCACCCCCTTTCGTCCATACCACCTCTGCCCAATCGGCCTCCTCATGGTAGGTTCTAGTCTGGTTCACTTCTATCCGCTACTTGAATGTGCCTTTCTCTATATCCTCCTAGATCCAATAGTCCTCCATCTCCTGTATATCAATCTGTATCGTACGAATATCTTTCGTATGTGTAGCCTCGATGAAACGGCCATGTAGCTTCCACTCTCCTAAATAAGGCTACTCACCATGTCAGTAGAATCCATCAGCTCATAAACATGTCAGCCCTCCCTATCGATCAAGCTGTAGAATGATTGATCCACGGATCATGCTAGATGCTAGTTTAATTCCCATAGCAGATTACCCTGGTGAGCTTATGCTTAGATCTACGCCTCGTAGCCAACAATGATTTAACCATGACCGAGTAGTTGTTGCTGCTACTGGTCGACCAAAAATTCCGTTTTGAAAAATATCTTCCCTTAAGCCAGTCTGCCCAGAGAGACTTCCGGTTAATGAATCTCCAGAAAATTTTAAGGAAAGTCGTTTCTCTGAGGAGGGACGGAGATGTCAGGCCAACTCCTCCCTCCTTTTTCGGTCGACACACTTCCTCCCAACTAATAGAATGCATACCCTCCCCCCTCCATAGGAAGTCCATACATATACGTTCAATCTTCTTGATGGTACCTTGGGAAGAATAATGGCATACAACCAGTACAAAGCAATCACCGAAATGACAGCTCTATGAGTTCAGTCCTATCCCTAAAGGACAAAATCTGCATCTACCATCCCTCCGGTGCCAATTGCACGTAATTGAGCAGACCCTCACAATCCGCATTAGCAGCATAGTTGATAGATAGGGGAAGGCCCAAATACTTGCTTGAAGCTTCCCTTCCGAGATGTCCATCTTGGCCAACCAAGCTTCCCTGTTTACACGGGTGCAATTCATGAACATCTGGCTCTTGTTTTTGTTTAGATGCAGTCCCGACCAATGCTCAAAAGAATCGAGGATACCCTTTTGAGTGTCAAGAGATATGTTCAAAGGCTCTACAAATACCAGCAGGTCATCATCATAAATAAGGTGGAGACCACAGGTTCCGTTTTCCAAAATAGGGATAATCAACCCCTCCAAAATTGCATCATCCAGTAGACATGTGAGTAACTCCATCACAATCGCAAAAAGAGGTATGGAGAAAGGGGGGTCTCCTTGTCTCAGGCCTCTATTATTGCCAAAAAAAACCTCCGGCTTACCCTTGACCATAATGGAGAAAGAGGGCGAACAAATACATTCCCTCACCCTATCCACCCACCACTTGTCAAACCCCATACAGAGCATGATATGACACAGGAAGTTTCGATTAACCATGTCATAAGCTTTCTTGAGGTCCAGCTTCAGACACGTTTTGTTACCTCTTTGTTTGTAAAAATCACTCGCAAGCTTGTGCGCTAGCAAGCATTTTTCCAAATATAGAACGCCCTTTAATAAAAGTCGTCCGATTAGGAGATATAAGCTCATGCATGACATCCCTCATCTAGTCACATATAAGGTGGGTGATGATCTCGTAGACGAAATTGTAACACACAATAGACCTAAAATCTTCCAATGAAGTCGCTCCCTCAACCTTTGCAATAAAAACCACAAAAGTAAGCTCCTTCAACAGCTTTCCAGAATTAAAGAACTCTTTCACCGCTTCTAGGACTTGCTCCTTAATCATGTCCAGTGTTTCTTGAAGGAAGCAGTCCCAAAACCATCTGGACCTGGCAATTTGTTTGGATTTGCCTTCTTAACAAAGAGTTCAATCTCCTCCATGGACAGTAGGACCCGCAAGACAAAGTTACCTCACTAGAAACCGGTTTCTTGAAATAAAGTGCAAAAAACTGATTGGGTACGAGTTCTGGTTGTAGAGGTCATGGTAGAAACGAATCGTCTCATCCCGAATACCATCAGCCCCAAAAATAAGCAACCCATTAGGGTCTAGCAGACCATGTATGGCATTGCGATTTTACCTAGCTCTAAATATGGCATAGGAAATTTAGAGCATTTATCTCCATTTTTGAGTCAATTGTATTTGGCTCGTAGTTTGACTTGGACCTCGTCCAAGAATCTTTTCCTTCACAGCTGATCTTGGAGGCAACCTCTTCTTCCGTAAGGATAGGGTCAAGCGGATCAATCTGCACCCTATGTTGAATGTCAGCTAGTTTCTTCTCCAGCTCCTGAAGGGGAATAGCAAGTCTCTCCTTATTCCCGTCCTTAAGGAGGTTTTTAATAGGCTTTAACTTATGAACAATCCTAAATTGAGCGATCCCAATCACCCCCCTCCCCCCTCCATGCTTAACCACCTCCTCATAACCCTCCAAAATGGATCCAAGCATTACAGAATCTGAAAGGTCTCCCTTTGATGGATGGCAACTCTGCAAGTTTGATGACAATTCGGGAGTGGTCACTAGTACCTGAGGGTAAGCATTCCGCCTGACACAGTTGGAACGTGTCCATCCACCTCCCGTTGCACAGAGCTAAGTCGAACTGGCTAACTATACGTTTGTGAATAGCCCAGTTGTTCCATGTCTAGATATTACATGTCTTAGCCATAGACCTAAGCCCAGAGGATACGAGACATTGTTGAAACTCCGAGCATCGCTTGTTGAACCGATCGGCCACCCTTTTCTCGTTAGCAAATAGAGTGGCATTGAAGTCTCCACAACAACCATCAGCCATCTATCCTCAGCAAGAGTACTGGTGCTAGTGATATCTCTCCAAAGTCCATGCCGCTTGATGCGATCATTGTGTCTGTACACAGCTCACAGCACTATTTGCAGACATCCTTTGATGGTGAATTTAATGGTGAGGAGTTGATCGGAACATTGGATCACATTACCTTACCAAATCCTGGTGTCCCACGTCACCCAAATTCGTAATAATTATATATATATATATATATATATATATATATATATATATAATATATATATATATATATATATATATATATATATATTTGAAGCAATGGATAATTGTGGCGAACTCGCCTCCACTGGAGCTCGAACTCCCGACCACTTGGGCCGCATGCATCTCTCTTAACCACTAGACTAGAGGTCATATATATATATATATATATATATATATATATATTATATACACGCGCGCGCACACACACACACATAAGATAAGAGACTTGAAATCACCAGGTTTAAAAAAAAATCACCAGGTTTGAGAAAATATAGGGCCTCGTTTGGTTCGCGGAATCTCCCGGTTGGGAAAGGAAAGTGATTACTTTCCTATGTTTGGGTGTCCAAGAAATTGAGGAGGAAAGGAAAGTGATTCCCAATGGAAGGGAAATTAGGGGGGAAAGTGATTCCATCCATCCAAGGAAGGAATCACTTTCCCACATTGAAGTATTCACTTTCCTTTCCAAATTCCTTGGCATTGCCAAACATCGGAAAGGAAAATCAATAGGAATTAAAGTTTTCCAAAGGAAAGGAAATGACAAGGAATTGATTTCCTTTCCCTTCCATTCCGCGAACCAAACGAGGCCTAGATGTGTGAGATTTATAACACATTGGACCCACACGACGATCGGATTGACTTGAGGCCTCGTTTGGTTACCGGAATTTGAGCTTGAGAAAGGAAAGTGATTCCTTTCTTATGTTTGGGAGCCAAAGGAAAGTTGTTGGAAAGGAAAAATGATTCCCAAGAGGTAGGAAAATAGGGGGAAAAGTGGTTCCTCCCATTTATCTAAGGAATCACTTTCCCTCCAACTTTTCCGCATTTATTACAAAAAATTTGACCAAAATATCCATGTTCATAATATTATTTAACATTTTATCCATAATATCTTATAGACAAAAATATTTCTAAGTAATAATTATTTTTATTAGCACGAGGATATTTTTGAAAAATTGACTTAATTTTGTTTCCTTTCCTTACAAACACCAAACACTATAATAAAAATTAAAGTATATTCCGGCTATAATCCCGATCTTTCCAAACACCAGAAAGGAAAGTTTATAGGAATTATTTCCTAAAGGAAAGGAAATACCAAGGAATCAGTTTCCTTTCCTTTCCTTTCCATTCCGCGAACCAAACGAGGCCTGAATGTCGAATAAGTATGATTACAAGCTAGCTCTAACAAGTAATTAATACATGGATTGATATTGGAAGCTAGCTCTAACAAGTAATTAAGTACATGGATTGATATTGGAAAACCAAGGAGACGCCCTCCCCCGCCAAACTCAGGGCATGTAGTACTGCTTAGGGGAATAACCGTACGTTTATAATCCACACCTTTCCTCGCTATAAGAAAAATAAAAAAAATAAAAGAATGCCAAGATCAACAAGAAAAGAACGAGTTGAACAAAAACATGGCTCCTTCAACAACAAGGAGCGATGACGAAAGGAATGATGTTTTAGGCCTCCCGGCAATGCACACACTACCACATACGTGTATGTTAAAAATAACACAGCACAAACCACTTTGGAACAGAGAAAGCACGGGTGTCAGTTCTCCATGAGTCCTGAAGCTAAGTAGTAATAAAGAATAGTAATCCAATCCCACTGCAGAGTGTCTAAGCAAGTGTAGCCACTCCTGATGGAGTGGCTCCTGCTTTGTTCATGGAAACACCTCACAATTAGCTGCTTCTGCTTTTTCTAAACACATGATAGTAACCAGTGGGAGTGATGCAGAGAAGTGGCCATTCCATCGATCCCCACTCCTTACATTGGTTGGAACATGAAAGACTGCCTTTCCCTGCCCTTTGGGCATAGGGTGATTGGCCTTCCTCGTCATCTCCAGAAGGATAACGAAAACAAAGTTTTAAGATTACTCCCCATAATCCAGAAAACCCACCCCTCCCCCCCTCAACCCCTGCCCGAGTGCGCAGCGTTGACAAAAAAGTTTTTGACTAAATTAAAGGTGTTATGGAGAAGAGAAGCTTGGAATGAAACAATGGCTACTAGGGATTTGTTCAAGTGGGTTGGTCAAATGCTAACATAATCGTTTTGGGACACCCACTATGTCCAACATTATTGTACTTTCTCTTCTCTTCCCTTCCCTTTCTCCTCCAAAGCTCTACCAAACAGCTGTGACTCCCCCAAGACCATCATTAATGTTAGTGCATTCCTGGCCTAGATGTCCTCATCGCACCATGGATTCACAGACGAGTGGATTGCATCCAGAGAAGCTGCCTTCAACTGAATCTGATGGCAACAGAACCCGTGTTGCACCAACTGACCTTATTTCGGGGCAACTCCTTACAACCTAACCTTGCAATGCAATATCAAGAGCTATCCCCATCAATCTGTTACCAAGCACATAGCATCATTTTCCCTCGGATAATGACAGCCTAATATCTGAAATGCCAGAGCCTAACAATGACAGCCTAATATCTGAAATGCCAGAGCCTAACATAACACCACCCCACCGAAACCCCGCCCCCCCCAACACCCACCCACCCCCACCCCAACCCCAACCCCAACCCACCCCACCACCAAAAGAAGGTTGACTAGATGTAGAACTCTAGTCATCATCATGATCAAGCTTTCAACACTTGACCAAACAAATTTCCGTCCACCTAGACCAATCCAACATGGACCAACTTGTTGAACATCTCAGCAGACTACATGTGGACTTTAGCATTATGTTGAACCAATGCAATGAACTAGAACAAGGGAACTATCATATACATAACAGTAACAATGTAGACTTAATTACTTACCATCAATGAATAAAGGAAGGAAAAAAAGAGGGAGAAAGCTACCAAGTGCGTATGCCATGATGTCATAAAACGATTAACAGATCGACACGACGAAGAAGCTTTTGCAAAAGAGAAATCAAATTGGTCACTAGGGAACACCCTGGGCCCAACCAGCACGGTGTTAATGCTTCCTTATTCCCCTGGGAGTCCTACGAAGACAGTTACAGGAATCTATAAGAATAGAGGGAAACATAGAATAAGCGCCAACGTTAGCTAATTTTGCGAGACTTTCCTTGGTAGGAGGGGATCTTCCAACTAAATCTGAACTGGAACTGAACAAACAAATCCCCAAAGTTTGTTGTCCATGGTCCCAAACTCCCGAGTCCGCAACAGTCGGCCGCGGACCCGGAGGTTCTCTAGATTATAAACACTTCTTTCCTTGATCCTGGGTCTTGGGCTGCTTCTTATACTCTTCCAATGGACAAAGGAGACTTGTCCCTTCATCTCATCCAAAGGACGACACCTACTACTAGCTACTGATTCAATCAATGCAAATTTTACAACCATAATTCTAGATACCTCTCTCTCTCTCTCTCTCTCTCTCTCTCTCTCTCTCTCTCTGTAACCAGTTCATGTGTGCCTCAAACAAAAATGCCGTAAAAAAGCCAATCAACACTTTATCTAACCCTCACATTTTACAAGGAATTCTCATATGATTGATGCAATGTAGTAATTAACTTATTCTAACAGTCATACGGAACGAGATCATTCCCAAGCTTTTGTCCAACTTAAGCTTCAATTACTGCATCAAGTTTAACTATATACAGAGATATAACTACATAAACCAAATCAAACACTTGAATTAATTGTAACAAAGTGCAACAGATTTGATGTTAAATGCTACAAGAAAAGCTAAATAAACTTCACTTAACAAGAAAACTCACAATAAAAAAACATAGTATCAACAAAATTTTCTTCCCCAGGAACTAGACAAAGACTAGAGAGAAAATAAGATATAGGAATAAACTCCACACCACCTGCGACTTCATTTAAGAGGGCTACTTTGCGTCATTGCATGCGCAAAACGCAGGTAAAACAAACCATAAACTCACATGCATTTCTCGAGCCAGCAAGAGAAAGTAGTACGTACGTGAAGAACCCTTAACAGCATCTAGCTAATAATCCATGCGGGGTCACGTAGAGTAGAGTGGAGTGTAGGGACCAAGCCAATGAGAGCTCGTCACGCCCGTAAAAACCGTGTGGGCCGCGTGTGTCCTCCATTGCTTCCTGCCGAAACTTCGGCCAGTATCCCAGGAAGCATTGAATTCCCGGCAGAGCCCCCACTAGCCCATTTCCATTTACGGGTGGGTGCTACGTGTCCCGACACGCGTCCCCGACTCCATGAGGCTACTGTTTTCATGGCACTAGCAGTTTGGCAAATAAGTTCCAAAAGGATTCGGTACAGGTGTGACGCTGTCGGAGCCGCCAAGTGTCCCACTTTCTTTATCCATTCCTGATATTTTTCCTCCTCCTGATGCTCACTGGACCCATCCCATAAGTTCACATCACACTTTATGCTGCTGTTGCAGTTGGACTCTACTGTAAAATCCAACGCATCACCTAAACCCAATAGTACCTAATTTGGAAAGCTAAAGGAGAATTATTGGATGGAACGGCATTAATCATATAGGAGGGACGCCACACGTATGCATATCTACTACTATAAACAGCATACCACACTAAACTTTACAATGAAATATATTATGATATGATGCTACTATGTCAGCCCAGGTATGAATGTAATGTACTATCATGGACATCTGTCTCTTCATCCTTACTAACTCCTAATAAGTTGAGCATAGATGTTACCAAAATATAAGTAAGAACCTTCATAACTTGCTTAATATGACAAGTGTCAATGAAACACTACTAGTGAGTAAAAGAATATTAAAGCAAATGGAGTAACCCACTTCAAGCAACAAAGATCATGAAACCTATATAGTAGAGAGGAAAGTGTCCACAAAGGAACACACTAACTGAAACATATCTGCTCTAAACTAACAAAGGGAAGTCATTAAGAACATGTTTAAAGAAACCTTGAGATCCTAGTTCAGGGTTACTTTGCCCCCATTTTCCAGAAGGAAGAAAAAAAATCACTACCAGAATGATCCCAAACATGTCTGCTGCAAAGAATGTGGATTGTCATGAAAGTGTCCATCAAGTGGACAGTGAAAGGTACCATTTTCCATCTTACCCACATCTTGTTGTCAAGGAAGAATACTGAATACACATGCACATCAGACTCTTCAAGGGACAGCTCTCACACACATTTAAACACTCGGAACCAAGAGCCCATGTGCACTTCTCTGGGCTGGCCATGAGATGATTAAGACGTTGCCGGAGCCACAGAGATGATTGCATGTCTAGAGGTTCAAGTCACCTGGGAAACCAGGGATTAAAGTTTCTGCAGTGTCGAGGCAGAACAGAACCACAGCTACATAATTTGCAGGGCTGTGATGTTCTTCTAATCAAACAAGAAAGTTGGCAGTATGCTTGTGGGATTTTCTACTGTTATCAGCAAATCAATGTGGTGGAAATAATGCATGTACCAAAAATAGTTCAGTCAAATGGGTTATATATAAAGAGTAATAGTGTAGGTAAGTGTTTGGAATTGGGTATAAGGCAGTTTACACCTGCCAAACACCAAATGAGCTGCATCCTATACAACAATTCAAAACATCACATTTTCAAATAAAATAAACACTAAACACTAATACAATGAAAAGTAAATTCTGAGAATTTAACACACCGTGAGCGGAACAAGGATGGAGTCATTGAAAAAGATTCAAGAGTCTAGAATTAGAATAATAGGATGATTATTTTTGGTAAGAGAGTTACATACATACAACAGAGTCTAGTCCCTCTCACTATTGTTTTACCCGATGTGGGACTAAAGCCTAATACTACTAATACTTAATACTCTCCCTCAAGCTGGAGCATAGATGTCAATCATGCCCAGCTTGTTACACAAAAATTGCACCCAAGGACCCAAAAGAGACTTCGTGAAGATATCGGCTATCTGATTACCGGTTCTCACATTGTGAAACTTTATTATTCCATTTTTATACTAATCACGGACAAAATAAATGTTGATTTCAATGTACTTTGGCCTTTCATGAAATACAGGATTGGTAGCAATATGGATAGCAAACTGGTGATCACATCACATATCTGCTGCTTTAGGTCCTGCTTCTTCTCCCAGCCCTTATAGAAGATGCTTCAGATAAAACACTTCTACTGTGCCATGAGCAATCACTCGATATTTTGCTTCTGAACTTAATCGTGCTATCACACTCTACTTCTTGCTCTTCCTTGCTACCAAGTTTCCGCCAATAAATACCAAGTACCAGATGTAGACCGTCTATCTGTCAAACTTGCACCATAATCAGCATCGGCAAAGCACTCAACATGAGTAGGTCCATGTTTCTCCATCCAAATTTTTTATCCCGAATTTTGGACTAGATAGCGCAAAATTCTGAGAATTGGCTGCCAGTGTGGAACTTATGGAGATGCCATAAATCTATTTGCGACACTTACGGCGAAGAAAATATTCGGACGAGTCACTAGCAGCCAAGTAGTTGAATTTTTCAACCACTCGACGATACTGATTCGGATTGGTCATTAGAACCCCCTCGTCTGGGAGTATCTTTGCCCCTAGATCCATGGACGAGGTTGCTCCATTGGCTTGCATCAGTCCTACATCATTTAGTATGTCCAGCACATACTTTCTTTGAGATATTACAATGTCCCAATTACCCAGTGTGACCTCAATGCCCAAGAAGTAGTTTAACGATTCCATATCCTGGTCTGAAATTGTTCTCACGAAAACTTCTTTAGTCCTGCAATACCCTCGTTGTCGTCTCCCGTGATTACAATGTTGTAAACATAAACATCAAGTAGTATCCTTCAAACTGATGTCTGTCAGTAGAACACCGAATGATCCTTTTTTGGTTGACACATGCCAAACGGAGTAACAACGTGTAAAGCGGCCAAACCACGCATGAGGTGATTGTTTGAGACCGTAGAGGACCTTCCGCAGATGATACACTTTACCCTCCCTTACAATGAATCCGGGAGGTTGCATCACATACACTTCTTCAATATCCCCGTGGAGAAATACATTTTTGATATCAAGTTGAAGCAATGGCCAGCCATAGAGAACAACTAAAGCCAAGAGTACGCGCACTGATGTCATCCTGGCAACTGGAGATAAGATCACAAAATAATCCTCACTCTGGGTCTGAGAATATCCTTTAACCACCAGACAAGCCTTTAGGCGATCAAGAGTGCCACCTGATTTCACCTTGATCGTGAATACTCATTTGCAACCTACTGCTTGCTTACCAGTAGGTAAACCTACCAAGTCCCAAGTATGACTTTTCTGAAGCACCTTCATCCCTTCTTCCATAGCAGCACGTCATCCGGAATGTTTGAGAACCTCCTCGGTAGTATTGGAAATTTGAATCCCATCAAAAGTGGCCACCGAGGACTGAGTGTGGCTCGCGAGCCCTTTATAGTTGTCTACATACAAGGGATGATCACGACAGGTATGACGAGGTCAAGCTGGTGGAATAGACGAAGGCGAATCAGTAGAGCTAGAGAAGGAGGATAGCTCGGTGACCGTGGGCACTACTGCGATGGTCGTTCAGGGGACGTCGGTACTTGACTGAACTGATGATTGCGGACCGTCGGACTGGGATACGGGCTCGGTAAGAGAGGACATCCTTACGGGAGGCTATTGTGTTTGAACAGGAAACAACAAGAAACCCTCTTCTGGGTAGACCTGAGGAACTGGACCTGTAGTTTGTGTAAGTGAAGGAAACTCGGTTTCAACAAAGATAACATCCCAAAAGAAAAAATACATCTTCAAGGTATAGGAAAAACAACAATACCCTTTCTGATCTTTAGAATACCCACGGAAAACACATTGGATTGTCTAAGGTCTAATTTAGAAATGATGGGTAGGGTATCCCGAACATAGAATAAGCAACAAAGAATTTTGAGAGGTGAGAAAACGGCTCCCATGCGAAAGATAACCGAGCAAAAGGGAGAATCACCATTGAAAATGGTATGCGATTAGTAAGATAGCAAGCTGTAAGCACCGCCTATGACCAAAATATTTTGGAAATACGTGCTTGAAACATAAGAGCACGTGTTGTTTCCAAGATATGGCGATTCTTGCGTTCGGCCATACCATTCTGTTGAGGTGTATAAAAACATGAAGTTTGGTGGATGGTGTCATTGCGGGACAAATGAGTATTGAACTCACGAGTAGATACGACCATTGTCACTTCGAAAGGATTTAATCGGAACCCAAATTGTGTTTTGATTTCTTCATTAGATAGACAAACAAAGTACTTGAAACCCATCATTGAATCAACATGACAAGGTCCTCATACATCAGAATGTACCAACTCAAAAAGAGAGAATACAATTTTATTATGACTCACTGGATAGGAAACCCGGTGATACTTAGCCAGACGACATGATTCATAATGAAAAGTAACTGGAACATCTAATATGGGTACATTTTCTGACGAGCTTGGATGGATGGATGGTCTAACTGACAATATAACTCGAAAGGATCAAGTTTCATGCCGGCACAAGCAACAGAAGAATGAATGTCAAACAGGTACAAGCCTTCAACCAAATGCCTCTTACCGACAGTCTTTTCAGTTTTCAGGCCTGAAAAACACAACCATCAGAAGAAAAAAAATATTACCGAACAATGCAAGTCGCAAGTAAGGACTAGTGCAAGTCGCGAGTAAGTTGACTAATTGAAAGCAAACTGAACGAATTTTTTAGTGTATGTAATACTGAATTGAGTGACAGTCTGGAAGAAAGACAGCCACTTCCTCGTCCACGGACTGTTAGTAAACCACCATTGGCAACAGTAATATCGAAAACACGACCCACAAATACATAATTGTCTATCATATCTGTGTCGTCAGTCATGTAAACAGACGTACCAGAGTCAATCATCCACTGCATCGACCTCACTACACATGCCGCTGAGTATCCAGCTGTGGATCTAGATATGGATGCTTCACCACAACGTAGAGCTTGGAAGTCAAGAAAATCTGTATATTACTCTGCAGCCATCTGAAAAGATCGAACACCATCATCAGGTGCATCTGATGTAACATTGGCGGCAGAAACTTTAGGACACTGCCAATAGAAATGGCCATGTTGACGATAGTTGAAGCACGTGATCTCCCCCCATCACGACCGTCATTGCCTCTCCCGTCACGACCAATATTTCGTCCACCACGTCGTCCACCACGACCACCACGAAATCCAGCACGAGCAGCACCAAGAACAGATCGATCAGCAGGACCACACCTAGAGTGGTTTCGACAACTTTCGCTGTCCGATAGTGAGCTTCCATCAGATATGGAACATTGGATCCAGCAATGATCTGCGAGCGAGCAGTCTGCATCAGGACGTAGAGAGACAAGATATGTCATGACATGAAGCTGCTCACGTTAAACCCTAGCTTCATTGATATCTGTCGTTAGAGGTAATATGCGGTCGATCTCATCAGTCATAGCCTTAAAGGTCAGGAAATGGTCCTTATGAAATTTCTCTTTCTGATTTGCTCGGCATAAGTCGTAGATACGAGACAAATCACATTTTTCATCAAATGTCGCCGCTATGACCTCTCACAATTCCTTCACTGAATTCGTATTCTGAACCATGTCCTCCACCGATGGTTCCATTGAATTCATCAACTGCGTAAGCAGTCGACAGTTATCTGTCTTCCACCGCTCAATCAGTCTCTGTTGGAGGGTTGCCAGTCAGATGTTTGGACAACCGCATTCTTCGAAGCATCTTCTCGACCTTCTTTCACCATGTCGAGTAGCCCTCTGGTTCGTCCAACCGTCGATCGACAAGTCAAATTGATAAAATCGTCATGCCATTGAGTTTCCGACACTAGTGTATAGCACTGCTATTCGCCTCGGTGCCTTGTCATTCTTCAGTATTCCTGATTCGACCATCCATTTGATCGTTCCAACTCGATAATCACATCAACTCTGCCAATGCACTTGAAACGTGACCAGAATCGGCACGCGCATCGAAAGCAGAAATTTGAATATGGATCACACAAGTCAAGACAGAGAGACAACCTAGGTTACTCTCTGTTAGATCCCTGACGTGAAGATGAAGTAAGAAAATAAACAAAGATTCACGCAAAACAAACCACTTGTCTGCTCTTTGTTAAATTCTAAAGCCGATGTTGAGAGTCAGAGGTTCCAGCAAACGAACTATTGTTTACCCTCTGAGGATCCCAATATTTTTTTTCTGAAGTCGATGTGGAGAGTCGGAGGTTCCAGCAAACTAACCATTGTTTCCCTCTGAGGATCCCAACTTCTTCTTTTTGTGTAGAAAGACGGCTAGGATTTGGGGTAGGTGTTCGCAGGGTTAGGGCTTATGGACATCTTTAACTGACGGCTAGGGTTTATGAGTTAGGATTACCGTAGCGGCGGTGGGAGAGGGTTACTGTAGCAGCGGAGGGGAGGGGGAGGGAGGGGCGGGCGGGCACGAAGACGATACTGTAGCAGGGGGTACTACTGTAGCAGCGGGAAACGACAGCCAGGGTTAGTTTTTTTAGTGGAGAAATAGTGGGGGTAGATGACGGCTAAAATTTTGGCTCTGATACCATGTAGAATTAGAATAATAGGATGATTATTTTTGGTAAGAGAGCTACATATATATATATTTATATATATATATATATTTTTATATATATATATATATATATATATATATATATATATATATATATATATATATAGGAGAGGCTAATCCCTCTCACTATTGTTCTACCCGATGTGGGACTAAAGCCCAATACTACTAATACTTAACAAAGAGAAACTAGTATCTGAGCCTACAACTCCCACTTAAAATCGTGTAAAATTGCAAGAAAAAAATAGGAAAATAAATTGGCTGTATCATCCAAATGCCGCAATATGAGAGACCCGAGAGAGACATGCAAACAGGGATCACTCGTACTAGATTTGGAATACATGGAACGAGAGTAGTAACAACACGTATGAAACACGACATGTATATCTCCCATTTACAGTGTTACGAGAAGTAAATCTAACATAAACATGCTGCTAACTGAGAATATAACTACATATTTTCCTTGCAAAATCTTAAAAGTAGAAAGAATAGACAAGAAATGATCAAAGGTGCTTGCAGATGAGCAGACATGCCACAACAGTGCCCACAAGCATCACAGGCAGTGTTCTCTATCTCTTCTCACACTCTCTAGTCAGCTAGGCAGAAGATTGGAACCCACTTGTCATATTGCCACATGTATATGTTGGGTAGAAGATTAATCACACACATTGGATTCTAAAGCAAGCTGCACTTTCACATTCCAAAACTACAAAGACATCTGCTGACTCGGCAAATTAATGAGACCAGACAGTAACCACAGGCAACTGTCAACAACTTGTTCATGCAGGCGCAGACGCTACCCACGTTCAAGGAGCAAGCTTGTTGATAATGGGGGTAACTTGAGGGATGCAGAGCACAACAATTTGACAATTGGTTTCCTTAGACGGAAGCACTACTACATGGTGATATCTTTGCTGTTGTCTGGAATCAGTTCAACTTGCTTCCATACTAATAGGAAAAGGGAAGAAGCAAATACAGCAGAAAAATCTATGCAGACGATCTGTAAGTGAAACCAAAAGTTACACGATAGTATAATCCTAAAAGCAATTTGGTTTGGAGTGAAAAAACAACCACCTATGAGGAACCTCGGGAGAAATATTCTATAACTCGGTGCTAAATTGCCAACTAGTAATGTAGCCATGGCAGCAAATAATTCAGTTATGGGTCTCAAATATTGCCTAATGCTGGTCAATTTCTGACAGGTTAAATGTACAGGTCCCAATTAAATATAGAACTCTTGCATGCAAATTACAGTCTCAACTTGTAAAGGTTACTTTTAAAGCTCATCTATAACAAAAAATTGATTGTGGCAGTATGACTATGGCCAGCTTTTGATATCTGAAGGGGCTTGTACTCGGGATTTTTTAAATAAAGGATACAAGTTCTTGACAAGATTAAAAAGGACGACTGAATTAGATTTCAAAAGACCATGCTGAAACACAAAAGATTGTTTTGATAGTATAAACATAAGAAACACTATTGTCCAAGCCATGCTTACAAGAGTTTTCCTTTATGAGCAATTACATCAATGCTGAACATGAAGTTCAAATGTTCTGTAAGAAGTTCAAATATCAGTGTAGAGTACATTATTGATGACAAAATTTATCCTGCTATGACAGCTAGACCCTGTATTACATACAATATTGTCATTGTAAGATACATTCACTCAGACTGCGAAGCAAATGAATCTACTCATTAAGAACCACCAAACGTAAAATGGCACCTGCTATAACCGCATGCAATCAAATATGAGAAAACAGATTATTTCTATGGGGAAATACAAGAGAGAACATGAAAACAAAGTAAACATTAGTCAATCACAGATCAGCCAAATCAGGATAAAATCATTTTTCCATGCACAAATTGGTTTTGAGATCGGCAAGCATAAATACTTGACAGTAAATTAATTCACCATTATCTTTGGACTGCTTGTGCTAACAACCTTTCCTCCCCTCTAAATCAACTAAAACGGTAAGATCCATCCAAATTTCCCAGCCCGCCACTTGTACATGGGGGGAGAATTACCCATATAAAGAATGAATTCTCACTTGACCTATTCAAACTCGGACAGTGCACTTGCCTGTTGATCAGCTTGTGAGTCTGTGACAATAATAGACACCAGAAATCAATCGCATGTGCCTGCTAAGTGCCTCTAGGAGGCATCTGCAAGTACACAAGGCATCAAGATCCTACAACATCTTATCGTATTAGTTATTAAAAGCTAATAATCCCTTGGAAAGAATTCTATAGGAATCCAAGTGAATAGATTGCTCAAAAGAGCAGCAGAGTACATGATTATGCCCATTCTCTGTTCTTGAGGTTAAACTGTATAACCAAGTCAAATGGTAATTAGTTCTCACGAAGATTTAAAGGCAAGTAAAACCCATGCATTCAACAGCTGATGAAGGCGGGTGTTGTTAAGAAACTACCCATGCATTCAACAGCTAATGAAGGCGGGTGTTGTTAAGAAATTAATAGGTTCTTGTAACAAGGGGTTGAAGAAGAACACGATGTCATGCACAAGATTTTTTGTTCTACCGTGTCGCATAAGGAGGAACGCCAAGACCAACAAGAGGGACAAAAGCAAAGAGCATACGGCGGAGCCTATTGTATAACTCCTCGAGATTTGGAGAGGGGTTCGAGGGTCATAGGAATGCGCATGGGCTCTGTGAAGCAAAGCAACACGAGGCTAGAGGAGTTATACAATAGGCTAGAGTGACGTCGCTTCATCCATGGCAATATCCCGGGAGAAAATCCAATAGATCTGATCTGCACTTGAGGAGGAGCTCAAGACGCATTATGCGGAGACTAAGGACTTGCACAGGAAGGTTCGAGGCTACGAAGAGCTAAAACCGTGATCGATAGTTGTGGAGAACTCAAGACCAAAGTTGTCATTAGAGAAGGCCGTTGCAAATGGTGGACCTTCGAGTTGGGATGCACAAGAAGGAAGATTCCCGAGCTGTAACCCTTAGCGGGATGCGAGATGCCAAAGAGGTAAAGAACTACTTGTGGAACGTGGAGCGATACTTCAAGGCATTGCACATCGATAATGAGGCTGAAAAGATAAACATTGCTTCACTCTACTTTAATGATAAATGCTATGTTGTGGTGGCGTCACAGGTACATGGAAAGAGAGAGGTTTGTGCTCGATTGAAACTTCGAAAGATCTCAAGAAAGAGATCAAGTCTCAATTATACCAGGAGAATGTGGAGTTCGCGAAGAGGGAGCTTGCAACAATTCAAGCACATCGGGACGATCAAAGAGTATATTACGGAGTACACACGTTTGATATCCTTCAGCATGATATGAGATGCCAAAAAGTTAAAGAACTTATTGTGGAACGTGGAAAGATACTTCAAGGTGTTATACATCGAGGATGAGACAAGAAGGTAAAACATTACTTCACTCTACTTCACCAATGATACTATGTTGTGGTGGCATCGCAAGTGCATGAAAAAAGAGACGATTTTGTGCTTGAATGTGATTTGGGAGGACTCAAGAAGGAGAGAGAGTCTCAATTCTACACGGAGAATGTGGAGTTCGCGGCAAGTCGGAGCTTGTGGCAACTCAAGCACACTGAGACGGTCAAAGAATAAATTGCAGAGTTTACATGTTTGATGCTCGCTTTATTTAGCATGGACGCGGAGGATCGCTCGTATTTCTTCCTCGATAGACTTCATCGGTAAGCAGCTCAAGAATTACAACGATATAGGGTGCAAGACTTGAACGCTATCGTGAAAGCAGTCGAGAGGCTCGTCGAGTACATGTGGAATGACAATAAAGCCAAGGCAAGCCAAAGACTATCAAGGAGAATGATGGGAGAGAGGAGAGCTCTCTTAAGGAGGATCCGTCCGAGGAAAAGAAGCGTAAAAAGGCCCAATCCAAACAGATAGGTTCGTGCTTTATATGTGACGAAAATTACAATGCTCGAGATTGCCAAAACAGGAGCAAATGTGTCAATGTTGTCCGAAGCGAGGTAGAGGACGAGGAGTACAAAATAGGAGCGCAGATAGGAATATGTTGCGCTTACTCAATGCCATTAAGGCCAAGTACGTTAAGTCGAAGACTCCAAGCTAGGATATCCTATATGTTGATGTGAGAATCAATAGAAATAGCACATGGACGTTGGTCGATACAGGAGCCACTCATAACTTCATCTCGAGTGCGGAGGTCCGTCGTTTGGGTCTACCGTTGAAAAAAAAATCAAGCAAGATAAAAGCCAGTTAATTCGAAGACGTGCCCCGTGCAGAGGTAGCCAAAAGAGTTCGCATAGATGTGGAACATTTGTCAAGTGTTGCCAATTTTACCGCTACGTTGTTGGACGACTTCAAAATGATACTTGACAGGAATTCTTAATTGCGAAGAAGGCGGTTTCAATGCCATATTTGGGAGGCGTCAGTTTTATGAAGGAATACTCGTCGTGCATGATGAGTATTGCACAAGGTGAGACATCAAAGGATAAAACTATCTCCATCGTTCAGCTCAAGGAGTGGGTAAAGAGAGACGACCTATTTGGCAGTGCTAAGGTAAAAGAGGACTTCGATGAAGAAGATCTTCCGAGCGAGATCGAGGATAGTACAAAGGAGTTTTCCGAGGAAAAACTTCTGCGAAGAGAGATAGATCATACTACCGAACTAGGCGAGGGTAAGGAGAAGCATGTCGCAGACTGCGAGAAACCAGATGTGACAAGGATATACGTCTGAAAGGGGGATAGACTTGATCATGTTGAGGAGGACATGATCAAGGATCCTACGATATGGAGGGATAATCACGATCGTGCCAAGGAGGGCATGGTCGAGGAACAAACAACCCGAAGCCTGAAAGATGCTAAAGCTCGCTCGAGGAGGCAGAACAACATATTTTGGCCAAAGGAGAAGCCTCGTTATGCCAAGGTTGATGACACATTTGTGGGGAAGGGCTCATGCAAGGAGTCGCTTAAGGATTGTAGTCGACGTTTAGGTCGACAGAGTTGCAATAGAACTAATATGCGTGAAGGTATGGAGAACTATGTACACCTACAAGATGAGGTGGATAGGCGACCTAAATGTCCATTCAAGCCCCTTTGCATGCCAAGGAGGACATGGACCACAAGAAAAATGATTAGGTAAACGAATTTGCTTTCGATCTCAAGAAGAAGATGGACAAGTCTGTGAAGGGCCATACGAGAAGGAAAAAGAAGAAACGACACGTGATGACCATGACTATGGGAGTGGAAGCTGATCGGAGACTTCGTGCACTCGTCGACGAGTGCGTCAACGAAATAGGTGGAGAAAAATATCACACACAAGATTTTACGCTCCACATGAATGTTGCATAGCATATCAAGCCAAGGGATTTAGTTGAAAGAATATAGAATTCTTTAGACTATAGAGTTTTCTTGAACTCTCAAGAGGCTTCTTTAAGTTTCTAGAAGTTCTATACTTTTCTTATCATGTAAATATTTTATTGGAAAGCCTTGTAAATATCTAGGTTCAAGAAATTCTCACCGTTAGATGGTGAACACATGGCACAATCTTAGTCATTCTTGTAAAGCCCTTGAGGTTACATAAAGAGGGAAGGCCTCATTTGTTCCTCTCCAACCAAGAAATTATAAAGTCTCTCTAGTATAATGAAGTTATCAACATTCCAATCTCTCTCTTGCTCCACATTTTCTCATTCTCGTCTTAGCGATCAAGCTAAGAATCTGGTGAAGGCTTGCACGGGGTTTCAAGAAGGAAGTTTGTGCATCACACGGAGCGAGGTATACAGAAAATACTAAGTCCATGACAATGAGCATCATTCAACCCGTCATCATGATAAAACTACAATTTGACAAGAATAGACACTAGATATCACTCGTATGTGCCTTCATGTAGACATCCCACCAATACCCTCAAAGAATTCCAAGAATATTCTAGAAAGAATTGAAAGAATCCAAGTGAATAAACAAATAAAAAGTAGCAGAGCTACATTCTTGTTCTTGAGGTTACCGCTAACCTACAAATGGTATTTGGTTACCACGAAGATTCAAAGGCCAATGGAAGCCATGTTGCAACAGCTGGTGAAAGGTGTATAAGAAGAGAGAATAAGGAACAAGTATCATTCAACACCTCAATGTAGGAAATAAAAGTGAGATGTGATCTATTACAAGTAATAAAGTTTTTGCAGTAGGGCAAGTTCAATTCGCAAGAATTTCAAATAGGCATACATGCTAGACCCAACCAGCTCATTGACAAGTCGGGCAAGTTCAATTTGCAAGAAAATCGGGCAATTTCCAAAAGATGCTAGACCCAACCAGCCCAACCACCACGAATGCCTGTAGGAGCAGCACCAAGAGCAGAGCGATCAGCAGGTGCATTAATCGGAGTGGTCTCTACGACTTTTGTTGCTCGAAGAATACTATAATGTGCTTCCATTAAAGATGGAACTTCAGATCCAACAATGATCTGAGAATGAGCAGAGTCCACATCATGACGTAGAGAGGCAAGATACGCCATAACATGAAGTTGTTCACGTTGAGCCCTACCTTCTTTAATATCTGTTGTTAGGAGCAATATACGATCAACCTCATCAGACATAGCCTTAAATATCATGGAGTGATCTTTATGAGATTTGTCTCCCTGATTTGCTCTGTATGTGTCAACGATGGAGTCATAAATGCGAGACAAATCGCGTTTGCCAGTAGGAGAGGGGGCGCCGGAGGGTTAGGGTTAGGGTTTACACCCATATGGAGAGGGGGGCGTCGGAGGAGAAGGGGAGTCGCGGGGGGGGGGGGGGGGGGGGGGGGGGGGTGGTCGCCGGGGGCGGCAGCAGTGCTGATGGAGGGGGGGGGCAGCAGTAGGGGGGCAATTGAGGGAGGGCGGTGGATTAGGGTTAGGATTATTTTTTTTTTGTGGGGAGAGGGGTGGATGGGTTACGGCTTTGATACCATGTAGAGAGGAATAATGGATGATTTATTAATGAAGGGGAGTTACATATAAATAGGAGAGACTACCCCTTCTCTCTTTTGTTCTAGGCAATGTGGGACTAAAGCCCACTACTATTATTATTAATATACTCAACAATTTCCATATGTCCACCTTAAAGGGTTTCTGGCTGCTACTAGTGACCAATCACCGTTCCTGTGAGTATTGCAGAGAAGCCCCTCCTCGAGCTCGACCTTTTTGGTTCGGTAATGCGTGGCCAAGCTCTAATGGTTACGCTGAAGCAGTGTCATTGGGTCTTCAATCATTGGCAGTAGACAGTCCCCAAGTTTGTTGTATCCACAAACTCGAGTCAGTCAAGACGGAGCTCAAACTTTGGAACCAGGCCAGTCCTAAGGCCCATCTGTGTGTCATGGAAGAGGAGCTTCGCGATATTCAGTCTCTCCTTCAGAAGTTCCCCAAAGATGATGATTTAGTGGAGCAGGAGATCACGGAGTACGAGATCAAATTGCTTAATGATGTCCGTATGTTAAAGCTTCAGGATGAAGTCCTACTACTCCAGCAGGCCAAATGCAGCTGGCTCAAGGATGGTGATGGTTGTTCTAAATTCTTCTATGCTACAATCCGCACTCGCCAACATAGGAACCAGTGTAGTCAAAGGCACAGGCACGCCCAAGGTGCGAGTACCTTACTAGGCAAGGCGTATTTCTTCGGACGCTGCATAAGCACGTGTTTTGAGGCGCCTTTCACAAGTCAAGGCACGATTTGCAGGAAAAAAAAACTCCATGGGCCCAATTAACACAGATTGAAGCAGTCAGCCCAATGGCTCTTTCAAAAGTAGCAGCCAGCAGCAGTTATTTGCCAACAAAAAAACGAGCAGTCTCCAGACCTAGCACATCCATCTCCTTCCGACGAACCGACGGCGAGTCTCCTACTGATAAATTTCTCTCTTGTGTGATTCCTTTTCTGGAGGAGTTTTGAGTTTTTTTTTTTTTTTTGACTGATTCTTTTATTGCAATTTAATTTCTGTTGTTTGGGGACTGATTTAATTTCTATTTTTAGGGACTGTTTTAAATTTTGTGTTATATATTTAATCTCTGTTTTTTTTTTTTGGGACTTCTTCTATTTCAATTTTTTGTTCTTGCATTTTATGAGAAGGCTCGACTTGCTTTCTATAAATTTATAGTGAAGCCATCTACATTAATAGTTGTGGATGAACCAACCAACCATTTGAATAAACTGAGTTTAGATGCATTGCAATATATGCTCTTGCATCAGTTTTTTTCTTTCTTTCGGAAATTTTTACTATCTGTTTCTCTTATTCTCACAGAAAATGGCAGACAAGGGAATCAAGAATGAGATTGTCAACCTCTTCGAACTCCAATTGAAAATATCCAGGTTGGAAGTACAATATTTTGACGGATCCTAAATATCACAATTCAATAACTTGCTTATTTTGTAATAAGGTAACAAAAGGTATACATCGAGCAAAGCAACATCAAATTTGGAAATTTAAGGAATGCCAAGGCATGTAATAAGCATCCTCCAAAGGTTAAAAAAGAGTTGGAGAACTATATTAACCCAAAAGAAAATACCAAGAGCTCAAACTTTTGAGCCAAATTATGACTTGGGTGATGATGATGTTAATGAAGAGGTTGAAGTTCAAAAGTTGCATGGAGATGGTAGAGACAAAAGAGGACGGCCAAAAGTCTAAAATTGAAGGTGAAACGGGTAGTAGCAAGAAGATGAAGGCAAAAGCATTTAATTTGAAAGGTCCAATGTATTTTTATACGAGTAGAATCCAAAGTGCATAGTAAAAGCTAGGCAAATTAGCATGAATAAAGCTTGTGAGAGCTAAGAGGAAAAATAATTCAACATATAGCTCGTTTCTTTCTTTTTTCAAACAGGAATAACTTTCAATGTAGCACATCTAGAAAGCTTCAAGACTATAATTAAGGCAATTGAAAATTATGGCCCAAATTTAAAGCATCCAAGTTACCATGAGTTGAGAGTACCACTCCTTATGAAGGGCAATAAAAAAGATTAGGAGAAATATGGTTGTTCCATTATGTCCGATGTATGGATGAATAGAAAGCAAAGAACGTTGTTCAATTTTTTTGGTCAATAGTACGAAAGAAACTATGTTTTTGGAGTCCGTTGATGATTCATCTTTTATGAAGACCAGAAAAAAGATGTTTGAAGTCCGTTGTTCAAATTTGTGGAACGCATTGGTGAAAAGAATAAAGTTCAAGTAATTTCAGATAATGGAAGCAACTATGTCTTGACCGGTAAGTTAGTTTACTTGTGAGTTATGACATTTTATTTTATTTTTTATTTTAGTAACTATCTATCCTAATTGTTTTATGATTTGTTTGATTTTGACTATCTTTCATAACTGTTTTATGATTTCTTTGATTTTGATATTATTAGGCCAACTTTTAGAGGCAAAAAGGAAGCATTTGTTCTAGACATCGTGTGCAGTGGATTGCATAGATCTTATGTTGGAGGATATTGGAAAGATTAATAAGATCAAGAGGACCATTGGTAGAGCAATATTCTGGTTGGATTTATCTACAATCACATATTTGTGCTAAATATAATGAGCGCGAGTTCACCAACAAGAAGGAACTAGTGAGATGTGGAGTCACATGCTATGGAACATCGTTCCTTATGTAGTAAAGTATTTATAAGCAAAAGAGTTGTTTGAGAAACCTATTAAGTAGATGGGAAGTGGATGGAAAGTGCATGGACAAATAAAGCAAAACGTAGGGAGGCATCGGAGATCAATGTTATGCCTTCTTTTTCGAGTAGTCTTTTTAACTTTGAAGATAATGAGTACTCTTGTCCATGTCCTTCGTCTTGTTGTTAATGAAAAGGAACCTGTAATGGGATACATATATGAGAAATGGATAGGACTAAGGAGAGTATCGAAAAAAAATTGATGGTAATGAAGAGAAGTATAAGACGATATTTGAAATCATTGATAGGAGATGGGAATCATAGCCTTCATCATCTATTTGCATGTTACGGATCAATTTTTGAACCCTCATTTCTTCTACGCCAATCATAATATTGAGCTTGATAAAGAAGTTGTAATGTATAGAAAGACTAGTTCCAACTTAGGAGATACGGAAATCCAATTATATATGAGTTGTTGTACAAGAAAGTGTAGAAACATGAAAAAATCAAAGACATGTGCCTCAACGGCCATGCGCATGGCAAAAGATGACTTGGTCAACGGCACAAGATCTCAGCAACGAGCACGTACCACGTGTCACTGACTTGGTCATGCCTATGACGGGTGTCAACGGCACAAGATCTCAGCAACAACTACATCCCAACCACCACCACGTGGCGGTTAGCTGCGCTATGCACGCGCAGTAGCAACCGTATTCTATTCAAAAGTACCACGTGGCAACGTAAATCATGCACAGCGCTCCTGCGCGCCGCAAACCATGGGCCCATCGTTTATGCGCGCATGGGTGGATTATTCTAGCCTGCTATAAATAGAAGCCTTCCTTCAATCAAGACACAAAGAGTTTTTGCATAAAACTGAGAGAGCCGAATTGTTGTTCTTTTTACTGTTGAGCAAAAACTTGCAATCCTCTTTCACCTCGTCAGATCGTCAACGGAGAAAAGGAATCAGCAGTAGTGTTCGATCTCCATCATCACACTTTCCCAGAATCAAAACTTGTACTTAGAGTTCCTGTTTACGAGTTCTTTTGTACCTTTCTCATTTGATCAATACAAAAAATTCGTTCAACTTTTGTTCATGGCAAACAAACCGACGATCCTGCTGGAGAATCATTCTCCTCTGATGAGAAGGTGGTAACGCAATCTGACTACAACTTGCTCGGGTTCTCTCAAATGATGTTGGTCGTACATTTCGACCAACAAGACTTTCAGGATCTGCTCTCCGAGGACAATGAGAGTCCTCTAAAACGGGTAGCAAAGCCAAAGAATACTTACCGTACTTGGGTGGCTAAGGCTGTTGCGTCTCTCCCAAGTAGATGCGCTCCAGAGGCTGTGTCAGACAGCACGCATCATGCGCCTGCACAGCCCATGGCGGACGCGCAGGAAGCCCAACTTTCTGACTCTGGCAAAAGAGCCAAGGCTGACTTTCAGTCCATGCGCACCCAAGCGAGGGTGCAGCACAAGAAGAAGTGCGCAGCCGCCCCCAGCGCAGCAGCCATTCGGCACAGGGAAAGAAGTCTGTCTTCAAAAAAACCTCTTGCCAAGCAGGTAAGAGGCTTGGATTCTGATTACTATGCACCTTCAGGGGCTAGTTCAAAGAAATCCAAGGCAGCATGAACCATGCACGCTCAATCTGCTGCGCCAACAGCGAATCAGAAGCATACGCTGAATGTCACCCGCGTAGCTAATGGTAAGTTGTACATAACTGACCCAGGCGCTTCTACGCTCAGAATGGGTCAATTCTCTAATTCTTGTACCTTGGACGCAATTCATGCGCTGGAACCAAGCCAAGGAGCAAATGTTGTGTTAGCAGACCCATGCACCCAGCTTGGCTGCGGACATAAAGTGGACCTGTCTCACATTAAGTCTTCCACCAATAATCTGGACATGGCTCATGCAGTAGAACCAGATCAGGGAGCACGCAAAACACATACACACCCAAGCACTCGGTTTAACAATGCGCATGAAGTGGGTGTAACTGTGAACCTCCCTTCACAATATTTGCACAACATGATTAGTCACAAGCGCAAAGTGAGGCTGACAACCGTTACGTACAAAATACCTTCCTCAGGGCATACTTGTGCCAACATTATCATCAACTGTTGTTGTGCCCATAGTTTTAAAAGGTGAAAGGCGCACCAAGGCGCAAAGGTTCCTGGAGCCTAAGGCGTTAGACGCAAGGCTCAAGGCGCGCCTTTTGAAAGCTAGGCGCACTTTTTCCTTTATATTTAAAAAATATCTACATTTAAAAACTTAGCTACATAGAAGTCCAAATTCCTTGAAAATATCACTAATTATAGGCACAAAATTATTCTTTATATATATATATATATATAAAGCACATTAGATATAAATAACCCAAACTATATATATATATATATATATATATAAAGCACATTAGATATTATTTATATATATATATATATATATATATATATATATATATATATATATAAAGCACATTAGATATAAATAACCCAAACTATATACATATAATATGCAAACCACATATATATAAGCCTTTAAATATAGAAGTACATTCTAATTTAGAAAACAATCTAAAACCCACAATAATATTAATGACAATAATTTCTCTACTTTCCAATAAAGTCCATAAACTATATAACATGTATATAGAAGGTTGGAATATATATATATATTTTTTTTTTTGAGCTCGGTTTTAATTACTCGTCAGCAATTCAGTGGTTTGTGAGAACCCATTCCACACAAGCGATTTCATTACAGCTCCTATATATATATATATATATATATATATATATATATATATATATATATATATATATTGGAAAAAGGGTAAATTTTATTCCAAAATCAGGCAATACTCATACAACATACAGACAGGATGGACGTCCACCCGTCAATCGACCATTTCTTTTACATCAAACTCCAAATTATGAAGGATACCCACTGGAGGGGTGATAAGTCCCTCGAAAATGCGTCGATTCCTCTCCCGCCAAACATGTCAGACAGCAGCTGCCAGCCGAATCCTAGCAGTCTTGAACCAGACCATGCCTCGCCCTCTACAATCTCGAATACCCGTGATGATAGATCCAATCGACCTGCCAGAGATACCTCCGTCCAGCATACGGTTTTGCTCAGACCATATGGACCATGAAACTCCACAGTCAAAAAATAGATGTGTCATCGATTCCTCCTCCAGATCACAGAGTGCACACTTCGGGTTAGGAACCGGGATCCCAAAGGAGATGAGTCTGTCACTGGTCAGAAGACGACTAAGGAGCAGGCGATACACACATAGCTGCATTTTTCTGGCCAGATCCTTGCACCAAATGAAGTCATAATCACCAATTGGGGGATGGGCACTACGCATAAGGTTGTAGCCACTCTGGAAGGAGAACTCCCCTGCGGTTGTACCTCCAGTCACGCCAGGCGGATCCCAGACCCAAGTATCCACAGGCTGATAGGGGTCAATCTCAATCTCGCGAATAATCTCACCAAGCCCCGCAATATGTCAGTAGGACTCCGGACTCCAAGCACCATTCCTGATAATGTGCTGCCAAGACAGACCTCTGTCCACCTCCCTGTGATCTCGATCGCCTATAATGTCCACCAGAGACTGGTGCTCTATCCAAGGATCCAGCCATAGGTCAGTTCCAGCCCCATCGCATATGATCCTCCTGATAGACGATTGAAGAACAGCTTTGTGTCTCAGAATTTGTTTGAAGGTTACAGAGTGGTTGTTGTCAATGCCACACCTCCAGAAGTTGCCATTCCTCACATATCGAGACTGCATCCACTCCGCCCAGAGGGAACTCCCTTTGATGAACCTCCATGCCAGTTTCAGGGCCGAGGCTTCCCTGATAGCCGACAGAGGACGAAGCCCCACACCTCTCTTCTTCTTTGGCCGATAGAGCTGCTCCCAAGAGATCGCATGAAGGCCCCCCCCCCCCCCAATATGAAATCAGCACAGATCCTTTCAACTTTCCTGATAGTAGCCATGGGTATCAAAATAGACTGCAACCAGAACTGGGCCAGGGCAGAGATAACCGATCGGACTAACTCGATACGCCCCCCAAAAGATAACCCGGCAGCTTGCCAACCTTCAACTCTTCGTTGGGCATACTCCACCAGGCTATAACAAATCCTGGTCACGGGCATAATTGACTGTCAAAGGAACTCCCAGGTATTTCACGGGGAGCTCACTCCTCTCCACGCCTAGTGCATCAGCGCGCTCCTCCTTCCGAAGGCAAAGAGAACTGAAGTAGACCCTGCTCTTCTCTCTGTTCATCTAGAGCCCCGAGTGCGATTCCAGCTCACCCATAATCTCAGATAATGTGTTCATACCCTCTAACGAAGGCTGTATGAACACCAGTAGGTCGTCGGCATAGATGAGGTGGGTAACTAGAGGCTCAACTCTCCTGTACAGCGGGACAATCCTCCCAGAATGGACCGCCCTATCCATCAAGCAGGTAAAGTACTCCATGACAAGCGTGAACAGGTAAGGCGACAGGAGGTCACCTTGCCGGAGTCCGCGGTTGCTTTTGAAGAACCCATACGGAATACCCTGGATAAGGACCGAGAAGGTGGGAGTCGATATGCATTCCCAAATCAACGCTACCCAGCGATTATCAAACCCCATAGCAGACAGAAGGTGGCATAAGAACTCTCTGTTGACCATGTCATAGGCCTTCCTCAGATCCAGCTTAACACAGACCTTCTCTCCACCAGGTTTGTTGAGGCCCCTCACCATCTCACGAGCAAGAAGGCTATGCTCAGCTATAGATCGGCCCTTAATGAACGCTGCCTGGTTCGGAGAGACAAGGTCCTGCATGATCCCCTCCATACGCCGGCACATGAGGTGCGTTATTATCTTATAAAGGTAATTACAATACGCAATAGGCCTAAAGTCCGCCAGCGAGGTCGCTCCCTCCTTCTTTGGAACCAGAGTCAAGAAAGTGTGGTTCAGTTCCTTCAGCAGCTTTCCCTCAGCGAAGAACTCCTGGACCGTCCTGAGAACCGGGACCTTCAGAATATCCTAGTGACGTTTGTAGAACCCACTGCTGAATCCATCCGGGCCTGGAGCTTTATTGGGGTCTGCTATCTTGATAATGGCCTCCACCTCCTCCATAGTGACAGGGTTAAGCAGGAGACTATTCCCATATGAAGTCACCAATCTCTTCGTGACTACATCTGGGAACACAGATAGATAGTCAGTCTGAAGTATAACTCAGAGTAGTACCTGACGGCCTCTCCAGAGATCTTGGACGGCTCCCCAATCAGATTACCCTCGGTATCAAGAAGTTGAGAGATGGTGTTCCGATGCTGTCTGGTGCGAATGACATCGTAGAAAAACTTGGTACATCGGTCGCCATTCTTAAGCCAGGAGCATTTAGCGCGCTGAGCCGCACTAATCTCCTGTTGAAGCCGCAAAGTATTGACTTCCCCAATCAGCTCCTTCTTTCTAGCCGCCAGATCCCCATTTAACATGTCGGATTGCATGGAATGCCGGATGACCCTAAGCCCTGCCTCCTTGTCTTCAAGAGAGGACTTGGGCAACTTCTTCACCCAAGACCGAAGAGCCTTCTTTGTGCACTCGAGTAGATGCACCATCCGATATTGAGCAGTCCCCACAACCTGATGAGCAACTCCCTCCGTAATAGCCTCAGAGTAACCCTCCGATAGGAACCAGCTGTTGTTGTACAGGAAGGGACGAGACCTCACCATAGAGCGATCAGTTAAACCAACCCTGATGGGGGAGTGGTCACTCGTACCAGCGGCCATACCCTCAGTCGAAGAGTTGGGGAAGCGACGGAACCACTCCCCATTGCCCAGGGCTCTATCTAACTGGCATGCCACCCTGTTGCGGACAGCCTTGTTATGCCAAGTCCAGATAAATCCCGAACGAGACAGCCCCTGGAGCCCAGCCTGAAGGAGACAACTCTAAAAATCAGATAGCACCGAATCAGGAACCGGTCTACCGCCCATTTTCTCCCCTCTGTGTAACAGGGAGTTGAAGTCTCCCATCATAAGCAGAGGCAGATGTGCGGAGTCTGCAACAGCAGCAACCCTGGTAATGTCGCTCCACAAGGTCACCCGCTGCCGCCTGTCATTATGGCCGTAAACCGCGTCCAGTAAGAACCGAAAGCCACCCTTGTTAGTGAAAGAGATAGCAATCAGCTGCTCCGTCAGCAAGATCAAATCTCTATCCCAAGACCTAGTGTTCCATCTGACCCAGATCCTAGCCATGTCACAGAGAGCTAAGTTGTGGATTTAGGCCCATAGAGATGGAGTCCGGCGAGTCAGAGTCCGCTTCCCTTTGATCTTGGTCTCCAGCAGGACAGAGATGTCGCACCTCTCTGCGTAACACCCCACAAATCTCCCTCGATCTACCCAGCGAACACGTCCCCTCACATTCCAGGCGATAACCGTCATTAATTAAGGGAGAGATTCCCCTGAATGTCTCTAGGACTGGTACCCGGGGGTGGTACCACATCCGTCTCTGTCATATCATCTTCCGTCCCTGCTGTATGGTCACTCTGGGGCACATCCTGGGTAAGCATCAAGGCCCAAGCCGGATTGTCAACACACAGCGCCTCATCCCTATCCGTGTGTTGTCCCCCCTCCCTTTGGGAGCTATCTCTAAGTGGCCCATCATGTCTCTTCCTACTGTAGAATTTCTCCGCAGATGGTCCGCCTTCTCCCCGCACTGCTCTATCCGACGCCACCATGCCTCTGGTGACCATACTCCTCTGCGCCAAGAAGATGACCATCGTTCCACGAGCCGGAACCGACTGGGCTGGCTCAGTCACGCTCCTGGGGCACATCCTGGGTAAGCATCAAGGGCCAAGCCGGATTGTCAAGCCTCATCCCTATCCGTGTGTTGTCCCCCCTCCCTTTGGAAGCTATCTCTAAGTGGCCCATCATGTCTCTTCCTACTGTAGACCGTCTTCTCCCCGCTCTGCTCTATCCGACGCCACCATGCCTCTGGTGACCATACTCCTCTGCGCCAAGAAGATGACCATCGTTCCACGAGCCGGAACCGACTGGGCTGGCTCAGTCACGCTCGGATCACTCACTGCCTCCATCGGACGGTCTCCCTCCTGCATGATATCATCCACTCTGTCCTCCCCGGATAAAGGCTCCGTCGCCCGTGAAGAACCTAGCACCTCAGTAGGAAAGGAGGGCGTGGACCTCCCTGGTTGAGCCCCTCCTGACGGACATGAACTGTCCAGGTGACCGAAGCAAGTGCAATATGAACAGGTTGGTGGAACCCATTCGTACTCCACCTTCTGGGTTAGAACCTCTCCAGAAGGTACTTCGTACTCCAGAAAACTCGACAACTCCCCGTCAGCCCTGATTTCGACGAATATCCGGGCATACATCAGTCTCGATCGGAAGGCCGTAGCATCATCAGCCTTGATCGGAGTGCCCACCAAGCTCGCTAGTCGCATCAGCAGGGGAACGCTCCAGAACCGCACAGGGAACTCCGGAAAGCAAATCCAGACAGGGATAGCGTTCAGAACTTCCTTCTCGCATCGCAACTCAGGCGTCCACTCCTTCAGTATGATCAGCCTACCATCGAACGTCCACGGACCTCCTTGTAGGATCTTGGCGACATCTTCCGCTAGCCCAAACTTCACATAATAGAAGCCATTTTCTCTAGCAAAGAACTCCATACTACCTTTAGGCTGCCAGACACGCGCCGCATACCCCGGATCTGGCCGTAGAATGGCATGTTTCCCAGGACATAGAGAACAAGCATGTTTTCCCAGAAGGCTGTCACCTTCTCAATCTCCTCTGCTGGAAACGAGGCCCGAAAGACACTCCCTACCTTCTTCGGCGGTACGTACTCCATAGAGGTGGGACTTTTAGGACCCACCGGTTTGCAGATATCCGCCCAGGATCTTTCCGCTGGGTGGGGAGCCACCCCCTGTGCGTGACCGGGGAGCGACCCCATGCATATATGTTCCTGGGCCCTGACCTCCCAGGTCCACCACTTTACCCTTCCCTTTCTCCGCCGTGGTCGCCTTGGGGCGCCAGCCCACCGATCTTCCAGTAGTCGTCACAGGGCCCCGAGACGACGTCCGCAACCCCGATCCCTCGATCGTTCTCCTCTCCGCATAGAAGCGCACATTTTGGAGGGTCTGCACGCCCCCCACCTTTCCCCCAGTCTTGGCTCCCCGTCGTCTCATAACCGTCGTCCAACCGCCTCCCTCCCCCTGGACCCCCTGAGAACTGGGCCCAGATCCCGGTTGAAAATTCGGGTTTCCCAAAAAATCATGATGTTCGGGAACCCACCGCTCCGCCAATTCCGACGAACCACCCCCGGTACTCGCCAACGGCCTGCCTCGAACGCTAGGAACCTTCCGGCCACACCCTGCCTTGTCGCCTGCAAGACCGTCTGCGCCGCCCGCCGGAGGAACGGAGCCAGTAGCGTCGATCGCCGCCTGGCCGACCACCTGGCCGGCCCCCACCTCCTGGCCGTGCGCCCGTCTCCCGGCGCCCGCCTGTGCTCCAGCTCCGTCCCGTTCGCCCGACTGGCCGCCGCCCGCGCATGACCGGACTGCGCCGCTGCCTGCTTGGTCGCCGCCGCTCGCCGGTCCGCTCCCGCCCCCGGCGCCGGGGTCCCACGGAGGGGACCCCCGAGGGCCAGGCCTCGATTTCTCAGAAGAGGGAGCGTCGTGGTCGCCCGAAGCCCTAATCGCCATCCCGCACGTTTTGTTATATATATATATATATATATATATTTTTTTTTTTTTTGGAATAAGGGTGAATTTATTCCTCGCATATAGCGGAAAAGGTATTAAAGTACAACATCACATCTCTCCTTGCCCCAAGGTATTTATGGGGCCATTACAGATACATCGAATTCTATATTATGTAGAATCCCAATCGGGGAGGTAGATAAGCCCTCAAAGATACGTCTGTTCCTCTCCTTCCAGATGTGCCAAACAGACGCAGCAAGACGAACTCTGGCTCTTCGCGCCCACCCCGGCTCACGGTCTCCACGGTCTCGAATCCAGCTGAGGATGCTCCGGATATCGCGGATCCCCCCAACTCCTCCTCGAAGCTGAGCACACTGCTCAGTCCAAATGTGCCATGTCACCGGGCACTCAAAGAAAAGGTGCCCTATGGATTCATTCTCTACATTACATAGCACACATTTTGCATCCGGGATCTGCATCCCAAACCGGAGGAGTCTATCTCTCGTCATCAATCTCCCCCGCAGAAGCCGATAAGCACAAAGTTGCATTTTTCGTGCAACCCCCTTGCCCCAAATGAAAGCCACCTCCTCATCCTGTGCATGATGGGTCCGGACCAAATCATAGCAGCTGCGGAAGCAGAATTGACCTGTCCCGCCCCCCGTCCCCGGGCCGGCCCAACTCCATGTATCCTCCGTCAGGCTAGTATCAATGATAATATGCTGTATCTCGGCAGCAAGCGGGGCAGTATATGGGTAGTCCTCAGGTCTCCAAACTCCGTCTCTAAGGATCCGTCTGCAGGTGAGCCCCCTTCCTGCTTCCCTGTCCATCTGCTCTCCCAGGATTTCGAGGAGTGATCTGGAACCCAACCAAGGATCTCGCCAAAGGTCAGTAGTCGACCCATCCTTCATGCGCCTTCGGATAGCAGTCTGGAGCACCGGTCTACATCTCAGGATAGCCTTAAATGTGACCGAGAAATTGTTGTCAATTCTGCAAGCCCAGAAGTTGGTCCTCCGTAAGTATCTGCTAGCCATCCAGTCAGCCCAGAGCGACCCCCCCTTGATGAATTTCCAAGCCATCTTCATACAAGCTGCCTTCCTCACCTCCTGGAGAGGCCTCAACCCCACTCCTCCTTCCTCCCGAGGCCGGCACAACTGGTCCCAGGAAATCGCATGGATCCCTCCCCTCCAAATGAAGTTGGCGCAAATGGCCTCCACCTTCCGGATAGTAGCAGTGGGTATCTGAATAGATTGAAGCCAGAACATAGCAATGCCTGCAATCACCGACCGCACCAACTCAATCCGTCCCCCAAAAGAAAGGCCCGCCGCCTGCCAGCCCTCCACTCTCCTCTGGGCAAAGTCTACCAGGCTGTGGCAGTCCTGCTCTCGTGCATAATTGACCGTCAGCGGGACTCCCAGGTATTTCACTGGGAGCTCGCCTCGGTCCACACCCAGAGCGAATGCTCTCTCCTCTTGAAGAGTACACCTGGAACTGAAGTAGACTCTGCTCTTCTCCCGGTTCAGCTGGAGCCCAGAAAGTCGCCCGAACTCCTCCATAGTGTCAGACAGAGCTCTCATACCCCTCATGGTCGGCTGAAGTAGCACCAGTAAATCATCAGCATAAATCAAATGAGATACAGCAGGACTCACCAGCCGGAAGAGGGGGACAATCTTCCCACTATGGACAGCTAAGTCCATCATACAGGTAAAGTACTCCATCACCAAGGTAAAGAGGTACGGGGAGAGGGGGTCGCCCTGCCGCAACCCCCTGTTGCTTCTGAAGTAACCATACGGCGTGCCCTGGATGAGTACAGAGAAGGTCGGAGAGCAAATGCACTCCCTCACCCTCGCTACCCACCTCCCGTCAAATCCCATGGCAAGCATCAAGTGGCAAAGGAAGTCCCGATTGACCGTGTCATAAGCTTTCCGGAGGTCAAGCTTCACACAGGCCTTCATCCCCCCCGGTTTGCTGAACTCTCGCACCATCTCGTGAGCGAGCAAACTGTGCTCCGCAATCGACCGGCCCTTGATGAACGCAGCTTGATTCCGGGACACTAAACCCTGCATAATCCCCTCCATACGCCTGCACATAAGGTGAGTAATAATCTTATAAAGGAAATTGCAGCAGGCAATGGGTCTAAAGTCCGCAAGAGAGGTCGCTCCTTCCTTCTTAGGCACCAACGTCAAGAACGTATGGTTCATCTCCTTCAGAAGCCGGCCCTCCACAAAGAACTCCTGAACCGCTGCCAGAACCGGAGCCTTGAGCACACCCCAGTGACGCTTGAAGAACCCAGAGGAAAAGCCATCGGGACCTGGAGCTTAGTTAGGATTGGCCTTCATCACAATATCCTCCACCTCCTCCATCCTCACCGGTGCCAGGAGAAGACTGTTCCCATACTGGGACACCAGTCTCTTTGTGACCAGGGCCGGAAACGTGCTAGCATAGTCAGTCTGCTGATAAAGGTCTGTGTAGAATCTGACGGCCTCCTCCTGAATTGCCACCGGGTCTCCTACCAGACGACCCTCAGCATTCAGAAGCCTAGGAATGCTGTTCCGGTGCTGCCTGGTACGGATCACATCGTAAAAGAATTTGGTACAACGGTCCCCATCCTTGAGCCAGGTGCACTTGGCCCTCTGAGCCGCACTGATCTCCTCCTGCATTCTCATGGTGCTCACCTCCTCAATCAGGGACCTCTCCTTGGCAGCCAGAACCCCATTCATAATGTCAGATTGAAGGGCCACCTGGGTATCCCGAAGCTCCTCCTCCTTATCCGCCAGAGAACTACGTGGGAGATGTTTCACCCACCCCCTGATAGCCCGCTTGAGCTGCTTAAGCTTGTGGACAATGCGAAATTGGGCCGTGCCATCCCGGAAGTACTGCATCTCACGCATAACCAATTCCTCATACCCGGGAGAAAGGTACCAACTATTGTTGTACCGAAACGGCCTCGCCCTGAAAGTGTGTCTCTCACACAAGCCCACCCGGATAGGAGAGTGATCGCTAGTACCCGCAGCCAGTCCTTCTGCCACCGAGTTCGGGAACCATCTGAACCACTCGCTATTGCCCAAAGCCCTATCCAACTGACAGGCAATGCGATTCTGAGTAGCCTTGTTGTGCCAGGTCCATATATGTCCAGCTCGCTCCAGCCCCCTCATACCAGAACGGAGAAGACAACTCTGGAAGTCATAAAGAATCGGATCCGGAACAGGCCTGCCCCCAACCTTCTCGTGACGAAGCAACATAGCATTGAAGTCCCCCATGATGAGTAGGGGAAGATGCATGTTGTCCGCCATCCTGCCCAGAAGCACAATGTCCTCCCAAAGAGCCTCCCGGAGTCTCCGGTCGTTGTGCCCATATACAGCACCCAGGATGAATTTGAACCCCCCTTTATTCTCAAAAGTGATACCAATGAGTTGTTCAGATATATGAATCTGAACCCCCCCCCAACTACCTGTATTCCACCTAACCCAGATCCGTGCCACCCCGCAAAGATCTAAGTTATGTAAGTGGTCCCAGTCTGCTGGCGTCCGACGCGAGAGCATAGCGGCCCCTCGAATCTTCGTCTCCAACAGAATAGCAATGTCACATGTCTCTCTCCTTGGCAGTATATATAAAAGTAATTTTACGCCTAAACGTGCCTTGTTGAGCGACTGGAGCCTGCGCCTTTCTACACTAGGCGCGCACTTTTTTAAGGTGATGCGCCTAGCTTGTTCCTAGGCGTTGTCCCTGCGCCTAGACGCACGCCTAGGCGCGCTTTTTAATTCAATGGTTGTGCCAAAATAGCAGTCTCTCCACCTAGGCAGTCCGTATTCCAACAACTGCAACCAGCTGCACCAATCCGACAGCGTCTCGAAAAAAGGGTACAAATTGAAGACGACGAGGAATTGTCCTTCGCCTCCTGCCATGCTACTTGGAAGTCACCGTCTGTGAGAAGGAATTCCAAGTCAAGCAACCCTCCGCTTTCAGCCAGTACACCAAAAAGAGCCGGCCCCGGGGCAGCAAGCTAGCGGTGCCCAACACCGGGATGTTTCGAAACATCCGCTCAAAAACCAAGTCTTCTGCTGCACAATCTGAGGTACAAATTGGGGTAGCCATTCCCTAGTATTTCACGATAACCCTTCGCTCCAAGAAGACTATTGTTCAGGGAACTGACAGTGATGTGTCTGGGGCTATCTATCCTCAACAGGCTGGGGGTAGTCATCCTCTGGATTCCAAGGACAATGCCAACATGTCCGTCTTCCCCAGGACAACAAGGCTCATGGATCGAAGGCGGTAAAACCAAAGGAGAACTACTCCTTTAATGCTAACGATGTGGTGGAGCTCTTCAATGTGCTGATGAACGGCGACAAACTTCAACTTCCCCCTCTCAAGCGTCCCGTCGAGACGGACAAGGTGGACAATCCTAAATGTTAAGTGTTATATTACAACTGTAGTTAATGGGCTTTAGTCCCACATTGCTTAGAACAATAGGAGGGGCTAGCCTCTCCTACTCTCCAATATATATGTAGTCTCTCATGATTAATAAATCATCCAATTTTTCCTCTCTACATGGTATCATTGATGGAACTGGGGATTCCCAAGACCCTAGTTTGGTGTGCGTATTGATCGATAGAAAGTTAAACAGATATAAACGTGTTTTAACCCTTCATAGACGAAACATAGGGTTCACGAATTACACCTGCGGTGGGAAGAAGACAACAGTTCCTAGTAATCTCGAGCAGTCACGACCCCAAGATCTTCTGCACGTATTCCTTCCTCAGGTTGGACGTCGTGTGGGCGACGATCTCCCAACCTTTTCTTCTCCTTGGCAGCCCTCCCTCTCTCTCTTTACGTGAATCACGAATTTAGAGAAAGCTTCTTATTTCTGATCAAAAATTGACGGCCAGAGAATAGAGGATATATATAAGGCTATGGCAGGGACCATGAGGAAAAATTAGGGTTAGGTCTCCTAACGGATTTGTGTATCCCGTGTTCAGCCCGAACACACAACCCAGGCCCATTAACAATAGCTCGGTCCACTAGAAAGCTATTGTTGTACTACCTTCCTAATCCCAAATTATGATTATGGACTCATTTTATTATATGCTCGTTTGGCTCCCCATGTTAAGATATCGAATGTTCGTCGATCAAATTAAGTTACTGACAACTATATTGATCGACATCTTTATCCTTAAGTAGTACCACTCAACTTTATTTGTTATATCGGATATAATCCACCTGCAGGGTTTACATGACAATCCTTATGAGCTCCTTAAGGGGACATCATCAACCGACGTATCGGGACATGAATTCCTTTTATAATCAACAGTCCATCATACATACAATGTTATTACCCAATTCATAGAGGTTGCTGACCCATAATGAATCTCACCCTTTTATGAGTCAAAGTAATACACACTGCATATACATGTCTGTTATTATATCCGGATTAAGAGCACAAGCATCCATAATAACAAAGATGTTTGTTCTCTTATGTAGTCAGTACAAAGAGAACAACCTCAAGTGGTCATGTTCAATACACGCAAAGTGTACTAGTATAAACCTATAGTCAAGATAGACTAATACCATATTACACTACAACCTTTCCAATGGATTGTCCAAGTCCATCTAGGTTGTGAACTATTTATATATTCCATAGGAAACTGATAATATGATCTTCTGTGTGACACCACACACCATATTATCTACAATATAGAATATCACACACTTGCATAAACATTTACAACAAATACAATATACAAACATTTTATCCATATGATTCTCATTCAAAATTTAAGAAAATAAAGTTAATACAAAAGTGATGCTTTTAGTATATAACCCTAAGAATCAGAGTCATAACCCATCCACCCCTCTCCACACAAAAAAAAACCGAACCCTAATCCACCGCCCCCCCCTCCACTGCTGCCGCCCCCCCCCAACCCGCCCCACCGCTGCCACCAACCACAACTGTCGCTGCTGCTACCGCCCCTCCTCCCGGTGACCCCCCCCCCAGCGTTGTTGCTGCTACGACCCTTCCCCGGCGAACCCCCCCTCCTCCAGCGACCCCCCTCCCCTCCACCACTCGACAACATGGGTGTAAACCCTAACCCTAGCCGCCACCCACTCCCCTCCAAACCCTAAGTTCCCAAAAAAGAGAGTTGATTATTGCATTGAAAATTTCAGAGCAACCATGTAGGAAACTCTGACTTTCCAATATTGATCTTTTGTCGGATTCACAGAGTAACCAAGTTGGAAACTCTCCCATATCGATCTTTCCACTATTGATATTTTGGGATTCACAGAGTAACCATGTAGGAAACTCTGCCCTAAATACACTTGGAAATCTCCGAGGGTAAATAACGTGGTTGTTTACAAGAACCTCTGATTCTCAAATTGGCCATTAACTTGAACATTTCAGAACAACTATGTTGGAAACTCTGACTCTCCAACAATTGGCTTAGGGAAGGCTAACAAAGAGCAGACACGATGATTGTCTTGCATGATTCTTTGTTTCCTTGCTTGATCTTTATATCATGATTTGTCTCGAGAGTGTCCTCTCTATCCTGACTTGTTTGATCCACATCTCTACCGTGGATATTGTTGTGACCGAAAAAAAATTTCCCGACACTTGAAACCGATATCTGAGGGATGTATAGCACTGGGACGCATGTCAGTGATACTGGTACTAGCATTGGAAACATAATGGCGGGACCAATTGGCACTAGTACAACGATTTCCTCAATTCGACTTGTCGAATGGAAATTGGACGGAGCAAAGGGATACTCGACATGACGTAAGAAAGTCGAGAAAATGCTTCTATGGATGCGGTTGTCCAAACATTTGACTGACAACCACCGCAAAGACTGACCCCAGCTTTGAAAAATGGAAGATATATGATAGTCGGTTGTTTACACAGTTGATGAACTCCATGGAACCACCGGTGAAAGACATGGTTCAGAATACGGACTCCGTTAAGGAATTATGGACGGTCCTAGCAACGGCGTTCGATGGCAAACGCAATTTGTCTCGCATTTATGACTCCGTCGTTGGCATATACAGAGCAAATCAGGAAGACAAATCTCATAAAAATCACTTCAAGACATTTAAGGCTATGTCTGATGAGGTTGATCGTATATTGTCCCTTACTACAGATATAAATGAAGCTAGGGCTCAACGTGAACAACTTCATGTTATGGCGTATCTTGCCTCTCTACGTCCTGATACGGACTCTGCTCGTTCTCAGATCATTGCTGGATCTGAAGTTCCATCTTTAATAGAAGCACATTATCGTGTCCTTCGAGCAACAAAAGTCGTAGAGACCACTCCGGGTGATGCACCTACTGATCGCTCTGCTCTTAGTGCTGCTCCTACAGGCATTCGTGGTGGTCGTGGTGGACGGCATGGTGGCCGCAATACTGGTCGTGATGGAGGTCGTGGTAATAGTGGTCGCAAAGGAGGACGACCACGCACATGCTTTAATTGTGGTCAGCTTAGCCATTTAAACTGGCAATGCATTAAATCACTTGTTGCTAATATCACAACTGATGCTCTTGATGATGGTGTCCGATCTATTCAGCTGACTTCGGATTCATATACAGAGTTCCTTGATTTTCAGGCTCAACGTCGCTATGACGCTTCCACGTCTAGATCCACAGCCGGATACTCCGCAGCATGTATAGTCAAGCCAAAGCAGTGGATAATTGACCCTGGAGCGTCTGCTCACATGACTGGTGACGCAAGTATGATACATAATTATGTCCATGTCCATCATATTTCCGGCATTACTGTTGCTAATAGAGGTTCCATGATAGTCCGAGGACGTGGAAGTGCCAGTCTTTCTTCCGGACTGTTGCTCAATTCTGTATTGCTTATACCTGGGAACCGTTCAGTTTAATTTCCATCAGTCAAATTACTCGTGAACTATACTGCTCGGTAAACATTTTTTCCTGATGGTTGTGTTTTTCTGGACCTAAAAACTGGAAAGACTATCGGTAAGGGACATATGGCTGGAGGCTTGTATCTGTTGGACGTACCTTCTTCTGTTATCTGTGCCGGCATGAAACTCGATCATTTCAAGTTACATTGTCAGTTAGAACATCTATCTATCCAAGCTCTCCAGAAAATGTACCCTTCTTTAGATATTCCTGCTTTTTTTTCATTGAGTCGTATAGTTTAGCTAAGCATCACCGGATTCCATATCCGGCGAGTCATAATAAAGTTGCATCTGCTTCTTTCGAGCTGGTGTATTCTGATATATGGGGATCTTGTCCGGTTGAATCAATAATGGATTTTAAGTACTTTGTTACATATGTTGATAATTACTCACGTGTTATTTTTGTTTACCTAATAAAAATTCGCTCCGAATTATTTAATATTTGGTATAATTTTTATGCCGAAATCAAAACAAAATTTGGTGTTCCTATCAAAATTCTTCAGAGTGACAATGGTCGTGAGTATTTGTCTCGTGAGCTTGATAGTCATCTGGCCCGCAATGGCATTATTCACCAAACTTTTTGTCCGTACACACCACAAGAGAATGGTGTGACCGAGCGCAAGAATCGCCATCTCTTGGAAACAACACGTGCTCTTATGTTTCAAGCACGTGCTCCCAAGAGATTTTGGTCGGATGTGGTTCTTACCGCTTGTTATTTTATTAATCGGATGTCATCGTCAGTTTTCAATGGTAATACTCCCTTTTCTAGGCTATATCCAGGACGAGAGCCATTTTCTCTGCCTCTCAGAATTTTTGGCTGCTTATGCTATGTTCAGAATACTCGACCGACTCTTTCTAAATTAGATCCTAAGGCAATATAATGTATTTTCCTTGGGTATCCTAAAGATCAGAAAGGGTATCGGTGTTTTTTCCTGGTCTTAAAGAAATATATTTTCACTTGGGATGTCACCTTTGTTAAAACCGAATTTCCTCCACTTCTACAAACGGATCCGATTTTCCAAGTTTATCCAGAAGAGAATTTTTTGATATTTCCGGTTCAAACACAACAGCCCCCCGTACAGGTGCCCTCCCTTATCGAGCCAGATCCCCGGGTCGATGTGGATGGTCCACATACACCGATTCAGTCAGTGCCGACGTCACCCACTCAAACATCGCCATTGGTGCCCACAGAGTCATCCTCCTCTGGCTCCACTGAATCGCCTCCACCTGTTCCACCAGCAGCTCCACCGGTTCCGCCGGCAGCTCCAGCTATTCAGTCTCCAGATCGTTCTCGTCGTACCTGTCGTGATCATCCCTTGTATGTTGAAAATTACAAAGGACTTACCAGCCACACTCAGTCTCTGGTGGCTACTATTGATGGGATTCATATTTCCAAGACCGCTGAGGAGGGTCTCAAACATCCCGGTTGACGTACTGCTATGAACGAGGAGATGAAAGCTCTTAGTGAGAACCATACTTGGGACTTGGTCGATTTACCTATTGGTAAACAGGCAGTAGGTTGCAAATGCGTATTCACGATCAAGGTAAAACTAAATGGCTCTCTTGATCGCCAAAAGGCTCGTCTGGTGGCCAAAGGATATTCTCAAATCTATGGTGAGGATTACTTCGAGACCTTCTCTCTTGTTGCTAAAATGACGTCTGTTCGTGTCCTCATGGCCTTGGATGTTCGCTATGACTGACCGTTGCTTCAACTCGATATCAAGAATGATTTCCTCCATGGGGATCTTGATGAAGAGGTATATGTAATGCAACCTCCTGGGTTCGTTGCAAGGGAGGGTAAAGTGTGTCATCTGAGGAAGGCCCTCTATGGTCTAAAATAATCACCCCGTGCGTAGTTTGGTCGATTTACACATATGGTTACTCTGTTTTGTCTGTGTCATTCAAAGAAGGATCATTCCGTATTCTACCGACAGACATCAGCTAGAAGGATACTACTTGGGTGTCTATGTCGATGATATTGTAATCACGGGAGACGACAGTCAGGGTATTGCAGGCCTCAAAAAGTTTCTGGAAGAACAATTTCAAACCAAGGATATGGGATCCTTGAACTATTTCTTGGACATTGAGGTCACACGGAGTAAGCGGGATATTGTAATGCCCCAAAGAAAGTATGTGTTGGACATACTAAATGATGCAGGCATTATGCAAGCCAAGGGAGCAACCTTACCTATGGATCCAGGGGCAAAGTTACTTCCAGACGAAGGAGTCCTGATGACCAATCCAGATCAGTATCGTCGAGTAGTTGGAAAACTCAACAACTTGGCGGTCATGACTCGTCCAGACATTTCTTTCGCAGTGAGTGTTGCAAGTAAATTTATGGCTTCTCCAAGAGTTCCACACTGGCAGGCAGTTCTTAGAATCTTTTAATATCTAATCAAGAATCCAGGAAAAGAAATTCGAATGGAGAATCATGGACACACTCGTATTTAGTGTTTTACTGATGTTGACTGGGGAGCAAGCTTGACAGATAGACGATATACATTTGGCTACTCAGTATTTATTGACATAAATCTAGTGTCATGAAAGAACAAGAAACAAAGTGTGATAGCACGCTCAAGCACAGAAGCAGAATATCGAGCTATTGCTTATGGCACATCAGAGGTATTATATATAAAACATCTTTTACAAGAACTGGAAGAAGACGTAGGATCTCAAGCGGCAGATCTATGGTGTGATAACCAATCTGCTATTCATATTGCCACCAAACCATATTTTATGAACGGACGAAGCATATTGAAATTGATACACTTTGTTCGTGATGAGTATACAAAGGGAGTGATAAAATTTCAACATGTGAGGACCGGCGACCAGATAGCTGATATCTTGACAAAGCCTCTTTTGGGTCCTCGGGTTCAATTTCTATGTAACAAGCTGGCCATTATTGACATCTATGCTCCAGCTTAAGGGAGAGTGTTAAATATTATATTAGAACTATTAGTTAGTGGACTTTAGTCCCACATTGCTTACAATATGAGAGGGGCTAGCCTCCTATATATATGTAGTCTCTCATGATTAATAAATCATCCATTATTTTTCTCTCTACACTAAATATTGTCACTACCACCAGTACGTCCACCATCCAACACGTGACTGCTACGTATTGAAGAATTTTATCCAGCATATGATCAACACCAAGGTCCTCACTTTTGATTATGAGGACAAAACAATCACTGCGAACATGGTGTCCCTCCAATTTGGCGACTTCCTAGCAAAGAAATCCCAGGACGACGTCATCCCGATTCCTAAGACAACAATGGAGGTCGTCAACCTCCCACCAGCTCGCAACAATGCAACGGGGTTGGTACCACTCACAACGCCACGGGGCAAAGTCATGTAGGTTTACCCCGACCTTGTCGAAGACATGACGTAGCCGACAACTCATCTGGCCACCAGGCACAAAGGAAAAAAATTCTAAGCAATGACTATTGGTGTCTTCCCCAAATAATGAAGCACGCAACAAAAATGTGCTTACCCCAACGGGTCATTCATCCTTGACGGGCTCTCTCTTCAAAAAGGCATAAATGTACAAATGTACAGGCATGCGGCCATGCCATTCAAGTATATAAATAAATTTTCTTTATGGTTTATTCAAACATGTACAATACCTTCAATGAGGTGTCAACTCTCTACCGGTGGATTCCTACGGAATATTTTCTACTACGTCCATAATACCTCTAGTAAAAATATCTACCTCCACAAAAGACGACAAGGACTCTCATAAAGGGAAATTTGTTACAAGTTTTCATTACACATAATAGAAGTTTGTTACATGGTCATATAGAGGACTACTATGCTCGGGTCAACCCCTTCAGAGTGCTCATGACTAAGCCGGGAGAACTGAACTCACGCCTAGCCACATGGGCAATCTTATTGCCGCCATAGAACATGGTCTTCATCCCACAGAAGGCAGTCAAAGGTCAAGCATTGGCTGACTTCCTGGCAGCGCACTCGACATTGGAAACGTTAAAACTCTATGACGATATTCCAGACGAAGTGCTGGAATCCAACACAGCGGCAGAAGAGTCCATCTGGCGAATGTTCTTCGACGACGCTACGAGAACAAGGCCCGAGGGTAAAATCGTTGCATACTACCGAGGGTGGTCTTGGTTACCCCGAAGGCCTGGTCATCCACCGTGCATACTCCCTCATGGAGTCATGCTCCAACAATGTGGGGGAATACAACGCCCTTATCATTGGACTCCAACTGGCTAAACAGTTGGAGTTGGGTATCTAGAAGCCTACGGCGACTCTAAACTAATAGTAAATCAGGTTAGAGACCAGTATGAGGTCCTACACGAGAACTTGCTCTCCTACTACCAACCAGTGATTGACATAATCTCTAATTTTACCGGGTTCTTTATAGAACATGTTCCCCGACTACAAAACCTAGAGGTTGACGCTCTTGCCGGACTCGCCGCTTCCTTGGCAGCCACCGTTGGGACCCAACATTCCGTCACAGTGATTAGTCAAGAGTTGGTATGTCCCAAGAACAATTTATGTATGTGTCTGAGCTACTCTCTGGAGACAGACACCAATATCCATGTCGGGGATTGGCAATTTTCGCTCATAGATTACGCAGTCTACGGGATCCTCCCAGACAACCCGAAAGTAGCCGCTTCATTTAGAAGACGCTCTCTCTAGTTCTACTACGATACCGTCACTAAAATGTTGTATCGTCATTCTTACGACGGACTCCTCCAATGCCTATCGGATACCGAAGCGAAGCAGGCACTCCGTGAAGCACATAACGGTACTTGCGGAGCTCATCAATCCGGTCCCAAATTTGCAGGATCGACTTCGACGCATGGGCTACTATTGGCCCACAATGGTGGTAGATGTTGTTGAATATGACAAGTATAGGACATGTCAAATCCATGCCGACTTCATCCATTAACCCTCTGAGTTCCTACACCCCACGGCTGCATCCTGGCCATTTGAGACATGGGATATGGACGTCATCGGTCCGATCAGCCCTCCGTCATCCAAAGGGTACCAGTTCATTCTTGCCATAACCGACTACTATTCTAAGTAGGCGGAGGTTATACCACTTGTTGAAATGAAAGCCTTAAACGTGATTAGCTTTGTCAAGCATTACGTTATCTACCGTTTCGGGGTGCCTCGGAGGATTATCCACGACAAAGGCCGCAGTTTGTAGGTCACACTTTCAATCGGTTTTGGAATAAAAACCGAATCCAGAACATAGCCTCGACCGCCTACAACCCTACAGCAAATGGGTTAGCAGAGGCATTCAACAAAAACATTGTCAAGCTGCTCAAGAATGTCGTTTCGTCCAATAAACGCGATTTGAATAAGAAGTTGGGTGAATGCCACTTGGGCCTCGAACGACGGTTCGGACTTCCACGGGCAACATGTACGAAGACAATCAACGTCGACGGTTACAAGAGTTGGAGGCACTCGACGAAAGACGTCTTTTAGCTCTCAACAGCGCATCAAGCTATACCAAGCACGGATTTCCGGAGACTTCAACAAAAAGGTTAAGAAAAGAGCATTCCAAGTTGGCGACCTCGTCTTATCAGTAAGGAGACCAATAGTCATAACTCAGAAGACGACAAGGAAATTTCAGGCCAAGTGGGAACCCTTTCATAGTGGAAGCGGTATACTCTAACGGTGCATACCGACTCGCAAAACCTGATAGAGACTTGCTAATGATGTCGATCAAGAGCAAGTTCCTAAAAATAGTACTATGTCTAGCCTAAGCATGTACTACCCCCTATCCCCAGCGGAGCAAAATAAAAGATATAGTGTGATGCACCTCCCCAGCAACGGTAGAACACACAATGCGGCCCTATCGCCCCAAAGCGCCCCGTTTTACGTCACAATCACCCCTTCCTGACAAAGATCGTAGTTCCCGTCCATATTACCTTTGAACTACCCAGTTGTCAATTTCCCCAGCTAAATCCACCTTCGAAGGCAAATCAGCATGTCCTGGGAGCCCAGTTGCTTTAGGTCATTCATTTACCAATTTCCTCCATTAGAAAGCAATACACGTCCACATTACCTCTATATTGTTTCCTAACATCCCCACAAAGTTATATCTTTCCATGTTCGTATAACCTCTAAGTAAGATAACTCTACTACAGTCCAATATTTACCATGTCCACATTACCTCTGAGTAAGCGTTCTCACATAGCGACCTCTGTGTTGCTATCTCCCCAACAGAAAACAATCACAATAGAAAACAATCACGTCCACAACACCTCTGAATTGTTTCCTACATCCCCCATCAGAGTGCTATCTTTCCATGTTCGTATAACCTCAGAGTAAGACAACTCTACTACAAATCCAATGTTTGTCATGTCCACATTACCTCTGAGTAAACATTCCTACCAGTCGATTTTTCACCAACACGTCCATAACATCTATGGTGGTGTCTGTCATCTCAACTTACCATCCGTGCCTAATGCTAGGTACGTTAAGAATGATAAGTCCACAAAAAAATTCTCCAGCGGAAATACCCTAACCTATCACGTCCATATCACCTTTGATAGGATTCTAAGAAGACAACAAAACATGGATGAAAAGACGGTCTTTATTTCTTTTCGCATAAAAGAAAAGGAGAACTATATTCAAAATCTTCTTCCCTAACTAAACAAAAACAAAAGGGAAAGGACAACAAAAACTAGTGTTCAGTATTGGCACACATTTCGCCAATACGGCGCTTCAAAGACGCGACTCTAGCCTGGACATTGGCCGCAGCCCGATGTTCAGCCTCTTGTCGACGTGCTGCTTCATCTTCGAAGACGGCAAGCCTCTTATAAGTGGTTTCCACCTCCACCTTCCGATTTTTCAGGGTCGTGGCAATTCGGGCATGATCCTCCGCCTGACGACGAAGAGACATTTGCTCACCCGCCACCCGCTGTACATCAGCTTCCGTGCTGGTTACTTTCTCCTTAAGGAGCCTGATCTGCTCCTAATATCTAGCAAGGCGGTTAGCTGGATCTCTTACAAGCAAACCTGCGCCCCTCCGGCAGCACATGACTCCAGCAAGAACAAGCCTTATCGCAACACGAGACAAAAGCTTCGTTTGAAGCAATGTCTATGCGTGCCAACAGCATGCACAAGAGAGAGACCCTCCCATGCGCAAGGACTATGCATCAGCGCATCCTGCTGGAGTAACGTCCATGAACATCTGCAAGGCTGTGCTTCAGCGTATCTTCTGGACAAAGTCCATGCGCGTCAACGGTGTAAAGCTTCAGTGCATCTCCAGGACATAGCTTTTCTGCCATATGTTCATGCGCATCAGCTGTGGATTTGGTTAGCGCATGATACTAGATGGTTATCCATCCACGCGACTAACCGTGCACAAGTCTCTGTGTTCAAAAGTATCGCCATCGATAGCGACCACCCACCTACGACCTCCTTGCGGACGTCGGGGTGCGTCGTATACGAGCGGCTCCTCGGCGGCCTCAGTGACTTTCTTCTTCCCTTTGCCCTTGCTCATGCTAGCAGCTACAACTTTGGGAGCCAAGGAGAGAAGTTAAGATTTTGCTAAAAATGGACAAGTCTCGAGCATCACAGAAAGGAAAGGAACAACAAAATGAATCTCTCCCCAGAGGTCCTATTTATAGGCTCAAAATCATGCTCGGTCAGCCGCATTTGATGCGCCAGTCGATGGAAATTAATGCCAAGTTAACGTGATGAATCTTGCATTAATGATGATGAGCACGACGCCTCGACTTAAGGTCAGTCAAGGGTCAACTAATCAGTTCGAGTCCCTCGCCCCAAACGGCAATAACGCTTCGAGACCTAACCTGACAAGATGGCGCCACGTGCAGCATCGTCTATGCGACAACTCACCAGCATGCGCCTAAGCAGATCATGTGCTCAGAACCCATACTTCTTGTTCAAAGTATTTCAAAACTTATTCAAGTTCTAAAAACTTTGAAGGGTCTTGTAGAAGCATTGAAAAATCAAAGACATGCGCCTCAATGGCCATGCGATGGCAAAATCATGCGCATCCTAAACTATGCGCTCACCCAAAAACTTGATGAAGCCAGCCTCTGCTACGCCAAAACTCCATGCGCCTATAGGCCACAACTATCTCCTTAACATTTAATGATGCACTGACGACTGTGTCAGACATCAACTGCTACTTGGAACGTGGTGCAGCATGCGCCTCGAACTGCACGCAGCTGACAGATACATAACAACCGAGGGGTCATCATTCCTGACTCAATGCGCCCATTGCTCATGTGCTCATCCTGCATGAGCGCAACGCTTAGGCGTACATGGAAGTCATTTCAGATACAACAAAAATATCCTGAAGTACGAGTTGACAGCCAACGTCAGCGCTTACGTCAGCAAAATCATTGCTCTTTGTCAGTTAACAGCTATGCAGTGTCACGTGGCTGGCAAGAATGAAATCGTATGCGCCTCCGAAGCCATGCGCCCAGACTAGATATGTGCCCCAGAAGCCATGCGTCATGTCCCTACCATGCGCTGACTCCTTCATGCACAGCCAAATCTTTCTGTTACAACAGCACAAGATCTTCAAGCAACGGGCACGTACCACCTGTCACTGACTTGGTCATGTCTATGACGGGTGTCAACGGCCCAAGATCTCAGCAACAATTACATCCCAACCACCACCACGTGGCGGTTAGCTGCGCTATGCACGCGCAGTAGCAATCGTATTCTGTTCAAAAGTACCACATGGCAACGTAAATCATGCGCGCAGCGCGCCTGTGCGCATCGTTTATGAGCTCATGGGTGGACTATTCCAGCCTACTATAAATAGGAGTCTTCCTTCAATTAAGACACGGAGAGTTTTAAGGGAGACGAATTGATGTTCTTTTTGTTGTTGAGCAGAGACTTGCAATCCTTTTTCACCTCGATCGTCAACGGAGTAAAGGAATTAGCAGTAGTGTTCGATCTCCATCGTCATATTTCTCCAGAATCAAAACTTGTACTTATAGTTCCTGTTTATGAGTTCTTTTGTACTCTTCTCGTTTGATTAATACAAAAAAATTCTTTTAACTTTTGTTCATAGCAAACAGAAAGCTATAGACCTCTTTGGTTCCAATTATGCCAAAATAATGAGTAGCAAATCGCTTGGTAATGATATTTTATTTTATTTTTTATTAGTTATTATTTACTAGTACTACTACTAGTTGCAATTTCCATGTCTAATTATACAATTACCATACAGTTATGCGGTGGAATTTATATGGTGGTGAAACACCTAAATTACGAGACTTCACCATCAAAGTTCTTAGTCTAACATGTAGTACATATGAATATGAAAGAAATTAGAGTATATTTGAGCAAGTATTTTTAAAATACTATTACAATACACACTTCTATTTTTTATAAATATATTCATTAATTTTCTCTCTTGGAAAGGATTCATCCAAAGAGATGAAACAAATTGGAGCACCACAAACTACAAGACTTGGTCTACATCAAGTATAATAAAAAAAAATCAAAGATTGCTATGATAAGAGGGATGAGATTGATCTCCTATGCTCAAAAGATATTGGTAATAGCAACGAGTGGTTGATTAGAAAGATGGGAGATTCAAATGATGAAGATGAGCTAGTTTTTTATGACGAACAACTCTCATGGAAAGATGTGGATCTAGCAATGGGGGTTGAAGAGCCTCCAACAAACATAAGACAAGCGACATCAAGATCAAGATTTTGCTACAACTTCAAGCACGAGTTTCTACAACATCAAATCTGCAAGTTGAAGAGGATGAGTTTGATTATAATTTTTGTTAGAGAATATAAATCCTTGTTAATTTTGTTGTTGCTAGTTCACTTGGTTATGTTAAACTTTCAACATGTTTATTTTATTTCTTATATTAGTAATTTATTTATGTATGTATAATTTTATTATGTTTTATTTTTATGCCTCGTTTCGTTCAGTTACGTGCCTTAAGAGCACATTGTGCCTCGGACGATATGGACCCTTTGAGCCTCGAACGATATGGACCATTTGCACCTCGAGTGTGTCTTGTGCTTTGACTACCTTGATAGAAACAAGATCAGTAGTCTTACATCCACAAACGATCGACTAAGTATCGACTCATTGTTGAAACCAATTCTGCACATACGTACCGTATATATTCAAACAATATGGATTACGTACAAGTATCAAAAGTAAATAGTGTATACTCTAAGAATGGCGTCTAGGTATCATTAGACCTTCGTATTATGTGCCCAATTCTGAACCAATTCTGAATGCTTGACCCAATTACCATTGGACCTTCGTGTTATGTACAAATCATCCCTACTCTAAGAATGATGTCATAGGTATCTTCAGCATCGTAGAAGCTATTACTAAATAATCATGAATATAGTTGACTTCTAGGAAGATTTACAGGTTCCAAATCCGAAATGGAGTAATTGTTGACTATTGCCAAGTAATAGACTTGTTAATTCATTCTAGGTTAAATTGGTGCTTACCGTATTGATTTTAGGGCCGATGAATAAATCGATACCAATACGAATTTTTGAACATAACCTACTCATTTCTGATATTCTAGGATACGCTCAAGCATGCGTATTAAGAATTACGTATGCCTAAGGATACACATATCAATCAAAATAAAGTTCTTCTAAGTGTCCTAATACCCATGTCCTAATGTTTTACCATTTTCGTGTTATAATACCAGAATCCGCCGATATTCAGGAGGAAGTTGGTAGTTTCTTTAAGGCCCTTTACAACCAGTCTGATTACGCTACCAATTTTCCTGAACTCTACCAATTTCCCTGAACTTGTCTGTAAGCGAGTGGTCACTTAGGGTAACAGAGTCCTACAACTGTCGACTACTGCAGAGAAAGTGGAGGGAATCATTAAGAGGTCAGACCCCAACAAATCTCCTGGCCCATATAGCTTCAATGTTAAATTCTATAAGAATCACAGGTCTGATATCAAAGAGCAAGTTGTTGCCGTTGTTCAAGGATTCTTCACCCATGGTAGTCTGATTAAGCTACCAATTTTCCTGAACTCTACCAATTTCCCTGAACTTGTCTGTAAGCGAGTGGTCACTTAGGGGAAGCGAGTGGTCACTTAGGGTAACAGAGTCCTACAACTGTCGACTACTGCAGAGAAAGTGGAGGGAATCATTAAGAGGTCAGACCCCAACAAATCTCCTGGCCCATATAGCTTCAATGTTAAATTCTAAGCATCACAGGTCTGATATCAAAGAGCAAGTTGTTGCCGTTGTTCAAGGATTCTTCACCCATGGTAGACTCCTTAAGTTGCTCAATTATACCTTTATTGTGTTGATTCCTAAAAAAGAAGGGGCCACTTCCCTGGGAGATTTTAGGTCTCTCTTGTTGCAATTTCTTGTACAAGATTGCCACCCATATGATGTGCAACATGATGCACAGCATTATGCAAGGTCTCATTTATCTGAATCAGACGGTCTTCATCAAATGGACACCGATTGCAGATAACTATTTGTTTTCTCATGAGCAAGTGCGATATCAACAAGAAAGGAGGTCATAAAGCCTGCATTAAGCTTGATCTTTGTTAAGCTTACGATAGTGTCAACACGAGTTCGTATGCTACATTATGCGCGGCATGGGCTTCTCGCAGGGTCTGTTTGGATCGTAGTAACCGCAGTGAAAGTGGCATGAAAAGGGGACTTTTGTTGAAACTGCTCAGTGAAAAGCAGAGTTTTAGCGTTTGGTTACACTTGTGATTACATTGCAAGTGTCAAATCTCTGACACAAACAGAGTTGTCCCCCTCTCTTTCATTCTCAGCTGCAGCTAAAATAGGGAGCAACTCGGATGAAAGTCACAGAGTTTCTGCGACACTTGCAAGGATTCTTCTAAGAAAGTCTCATAAAGCTCTGATCACCTCTTCGATAAAAAAAAGCTGTTCATATAAAAAAAAGAAAGTCACAGAGTTTCTGCGACACTTGGCATCGCACCATATAAACTCAAAATAGATTTCTCATTCTCAATTCTTAGATCTATAACTCATGAAATTACAAACTATTTATAACCTCCTACAAAACAATCAAAAGAAGATAAACTAAATCTCTAAGTTCTTATCCATAAAATAAGTTAATCCCTAACCAATTCCAACCAACTCAAGAGATAAAATTCTCTTTATTTTGATTTATCCTAACAAACAAACTAAAGAAATCCAAAATAACCGAAAATCTAAGTTGTTCTTCATCATTCTCCTCAGTTTTGAAAAATTCACCTCCTGGTGAATCAAGTGTGAAATTCGAGAATTATGCTCGAAGCCCTCCAATTCGGTCATGGTAGAGGCCTTTGCTTTGACAACTTAGTCAACATTGAAGCTTCTGACAAGACGACAAAACTCCATGACGGTACTGGGGGTTGTGGAAGTGGAAGAAGTAACGTATTCAACACGGACCAATCAAGCACTTCAACAACTTTTGGATGTCTCGATGTCTCCAGAAAAGCAAAATGATCACCCCTACAATCAATTATTATTTCTTGCAAACTATTACAATTATTTGTAACAAACATATAATAGAATTGTTCAAAGGTTCAATTATTTGGACACGTTCAAAATATTTAGGTGACTTAATAGGATTTTTAAATTTATTGGTTTCATCAAATGACCTATTTAATTCATCTAATGATGACATATATCGCTCAAATTTTATTAATGGCTTAAATCTAGCCTTATTAAGCTCAAAATTTATTACTGGTTTAAATCTAGACTTGTACTCAGACTTGGACTTAACTTCTGACTCGTCTTCCGATCATTCTACTTGATGGCTTGCACAAGGACCGCGGCCTATAAGCGTGAGTGAGTTTGTATCTTTTTCCTACTTGTATATGTTGTATATTTTTTTGGGCGTAAGGAAGTGTTAGTCCTAGTGCCTCGGAGCTTGTTTCTTGTTTTCTTATGTCATGATTGTATATACTAGGCTGCAACTAGTTATATGATCATGTATGATGTAAAATCTTGCTAGTATTCCACTCTGTATTACTAGCTTTATGGTCATTTATGTTATAACGTTTCTGATGCTTTACTGCTTATCATGAATGTTATCGTAAATGTTATATATCTTATTGTTTATTAGATTGCTTGGATTGAGACATTAGGATTGTTTCTAGACCTAGGTTGACTACTGGATTGTATTATAACCTCTTGCCTTTCTTAAGACATAACCGTACTTGAGGGTGCTGGTGTACTCCGTAGTGCGTAGCTCGCCAAGTTACACCCTCGTTCTCCACGTTCCGATATTGGGGTGTGACAATAAGTTCTATGCTAGAGTTTCCAAGCAAACCCTAGTTTTAGGCCAAAATAAAGGAAAGCGCTTGCTCTAGAGTGAATCGACTGATGATCTAGAGGATGTGGAAGATCTCTACTCTCCTGCTAGGATTATCCCACATTCAGAGTCTGCTGTAGATTGATCTACTATTCAGCATGTGAGGGCATCTAGCAACCCTGTTATGGAACAGTATAAACATGATGCAGTGATTCCACTAGTGTACTCAAGGGAATCAGGATGTCATGCTGAACAAGGCAGACTATTGAACTTAAAAGTCAAAAAACACATGCAGCCAGCAAAACCGACTCTATCAGGATGACAAAGACTAACCCAGACCAAAAAGAGGAGAATTGTGCTGCAGGCTAAAAGGGATGTTGGACCAAGAAGGGGACCTATGGGGTTCAAGGGAAGATACTCATCTATAAATAGGGACCGGGTATTAACAAACAACGAGGATTGCAAGCTATCATATAGTTATACTGCACCAAATCAAGGAACGAGAATTGTAGTAGTGTGCAGGAGGAACTCCAGAATTCTGAATCTCTGTAACAGAACATCTAGATGGCATATGTTGGGGGGAATAGACCGTTTTATCTTTTTATCTCCACATCAACACATATGCTATGGGATCCTAGAAGCCTAAATGCTCCCTGAATGTCTATTCTAGGGAGAACGGATACTTTCTTTTCAAGTTTGGAGACAGTGAAGAATGCCAAAGATCTCTTTCAGACGGGCCATGACTATTGGTGATGGGCTGGTCATTCTCAAACAATGGAGTCCTGAAGCTGGAATGAAGAGGGACTTGCTAGCAGTATTCCTGTGTGGGTGAGATTCCCAAATCTGCACCTAGAGTTATGGAACCAACCCACATGAGATAAAATCATCTAAGATGGTTTGAACATGTGCAAATGAGAAGATGCACCAATAAGGAGCTGATCAGAAATTAAGCACTCATGAGGTAGCTAAACTCATAATATGGACTAGTAATACATTGATAAATTGTACTGAAGGAAAAGTGGTCATTGAATTGAAGAAAATAATGAGAGATAATTGACCGAGATGGTCTATAAACATTCAAAGAAGACCACTGGAAGCAGTAATAAGGAGTGTTAGAATCTTAATTAAAGGAGCTGGTACAATTAGGGGTAGACCTAAGAGAATTTGGGTTAAAGGACATTGTATTTGCTGATTGAGAGAGAATATGGCTCTCAACAGAGCAAGATGGAAAAAAGAATCAATTAACCCAACTCATAATAGTTTATTGTTCTTGTTCTTGTTTAATTGAAGAAGGTAAACCATGATGAGAAACAACTTAATGAAACTTTCTTGCCAATGTTAGGGGGTAAGTTAACAGTCAACCTGGTAACTAAAAGTCAGACTCTTACAAGCACAATACAGTCATAACAAACTGAATGATAATCCAATTAAGATAACTTTATTTCAGTCAGTTTGAAGCGTTATGGCTCCGAAAGAAATTTGAAGAGCAATGTATATTCTGTAGCAAATGCTCAAAAAAATGTCGAAAAAACTTCAAAAGGTTAACTTGAGCATTCCTACAGAGAAGGTAAAGTAGATGTAGGGGCCACCAAACATATTGGGTTTACTCAGGGCAACAAACAAAGGAAGCAATGTAGTAAGAGTCGATCTAGTTGTCAAAACATGACCAGTCAACTGCCAAGTCTACAGAAATTGAACTACCAATTGCGACTCACTCAACTTGCAGTAGTTTAGCAGTTATTATTTTATTCGAACTCTTATGCTTTTAGGGTTTAAGTATACATGGTTATGGTTTGAACTTCTATACGTAGGAATTGTAGGGAACATTAGGATATAGTTTTATAATTTCAAAAATGAAATTGTTTCAATTCTATGAAGTTAATAGCTTTTCAATATTCATGCTTGTTCTTGGTTTGAGTGGTGTGATGGAATTATGGGCTTTACAATACACCCAAAGGTGTGAAATATTCGCCGTTAATACCAATTACTTCCCCGGCTCCACACTTTGCCAAGCCAAGCACCACAAAAATATAATTTATAAACCGAAAAACCTGAATCCACCTTTTCATCAAACCCAAATCTCTCAAAAAATCTGAATATTTTCCCAAGTCTCCTAATCACTCCTTATAATCAACCATAGAAAATTTAGATTTCCTTCTCCAATCAAGATATCAAAGAGATTGTTCATGGTGGAAATTGTTCCTTGGTCGTTAGAAGATGAATGAGACTAGCAAGGAGACTAAGATGACTTAGAAAGTTGCAACTTGCGATTTTTTTTGGGAACCTTGGTTTTAGTGTTTGCTACGTTCTAAGGTATTCTTGAATCTTGTAAAGATTAAAATTTATGAATCTTTACTGACTATAGAAACTTCGTAAAATGAATTTCACCCATTTACTAGTTACTCAAGTTTTTTGTTTACTTTGTTTACATGAACCACCATTGATCCCTAACAAAATCTGCAGTGTAAACAAATAGCATGTCCGATGTAATACATGCTTCTGTTTAGTTCTAACTTATGTCTATATGTTGTGCATGATGTCAAAATCAGCAGGATGAACAAGAATTAATGCTATGTTATAAAGAACAATTGACTAAGTAAAAAAGTTCTAAAGTTCCAAAGTCGGAATCTTAATGGTTCTTTATGCATAAGCGCAATAAAATCATATTCATTGTTCATCAGAAGATTAATATAATAAAATTGTACTTTAATTGTAGTTCTCGATCTAATATTCAGTTGTAGCAAATGTAATATCTTTAATAATACAGATTCGCCCGCTCGCAATCAAACAATAATGGCAGCTATGAATGTTGAAAAAATTAAAAAGATCCTTATACTAGCAGTAGTAATTTCAAAAATACTAAAAAAGTTGGAATGATAAACCTGGATCTTTTATAACTTTAAATATGAAGGAGAGCGTTGGTTGACAGATCTGCAAAAGAAGGTAAATTGTTAGCAGGTTGGAGGTGGGTGGCTTGGCGATAGGCGGCTAGCGGGCGGCCTACTGGCTCCGACAAGGCAACAAGGGAGTTTGGCAGCGGACGATCTGCTGGTACCGCCTGGATCAGGTGGCGCGTTGAGAAGAGTAGGGGTCGAGGACGCTCGACGGACGGCTACCCTAGGATTTCACACATCTAGGGAGGGGAGGAACTGAGAAAGATTATATTTCACACTCTAACCTCAATATAGATTGTAAGGGTTTTTTTTCTCACAATTTTCATTCATTATTTGATGATCCAATACGAATAGAGCAAACCTATATATAGGCATACAAAAAGCAACATATTAACCCACATGCAATGTTGGACTAAAAATACAAATAACAAAAATTAATTCCCCCACAAGTAATCTGGGACTAAAATAAATAAATCTAATACTGAAATATTAATTCAAAACCACATAAACAATGTCGGGTCTTGTCCAAGACGCTTCATGTGCATGTACACGCGCCGAAAATCTCGTGAGTGCGGTACAATGTCCTCATCATTCTCTCCGGGTAAGGGAGAGCTCGACTCTATCAAGGTTGGGGCTCTACTACTCTTATAGTACTCCAATGCATCTGGATCAAGTCTTTGTAAATCATCTCGGGCCAGCCAAGTGTCCTCGAACTCGGGACGAGCTCTCCAACGGACCAAATACTTGTGAATACCACCAATACTAGTAGAAATAATATGAGTATTAATAATATTTTCAATATTATGCGTTGCGGTGGATTGTATTTTTGGTAGTGGAGGTATGGAAGGTCCCTAGAGATTAGGCTCAAAGGTAAGATCATCAACCAGTGGGTTGTCTGGGTTAAAATTTGGGCCTTAATATTCAACTAAGTCCTCAATATTAAATGTATAACTAAAATTAAACTCTTCTGGGAGGTCGAGGACAAAAACATTATCATTAATTATCTTTAGAATTTTGAATGGACCTGCACTTCGTACATGTAGCGTTTTGACAATTCCCGGAGGGAACCGCTCCGGACAAATCCAGACTATTACATAACACCAACTTTGAAATCATTAAATCTCATTTGTAGATCAGAGCGTAATTTATAGTTGACATTATTCTATTCGGTTCGCTTGATGATTCTTTATGCAAATCATAGATATGTGATGCAAATGCATATGCTGACTCAGATACTCTATGAGATGCAGACATAGGAATAAAAAAAAAATTGAAGCAATGGTTAATTGTGGTGAACTTGCCGCCACTGGGGCTCGAACTCCGACCACTTGGGCCGAATGCATCTCTTTTAACCACTAGGCTAGAGGTCATTTGCAATGATATATATATATATATATGCCCCCCCCCCAGGCGGAGGGGGGGGCGGGATCAACGCTGGGGGGGGGGGGGTTTCGGGCGGACCTCCAGAGCAGCGGCGTGCGGCGGAGCCCCCCCAGTCGGTGGGGGGGAGAGGGGCGGGAGCAATGACGGGGGGGTCGGGCGGACCCTCCGGACCAACGTCACGCGGCGGAGCCCCCCTACGGTGGCGGCGGGGTTGGTGTCGGTGTCGGAAGAGGATCGGATCCTGCGGGGTGGCTCCAACACCCTAACTTTGAATTTGGTGCAGGATCTGGATCTCAGGGGAGCCAGATGGAGGGAGGAGGGTGGACGACGGTTACGCGTCACCGTGTGGCGAAGACCGGAGGGAAGGTTGGAGGAGGACAGGGACATGTTAGGGAACGACATCCTGCTGATAGGCGACAGGACGGGTCATGGGTACGGCCATCGGCCCGTGGCCCTGTGGTGTCTGCAGGGAGGTCGGTGGGCTAGCGGCCAAAGGCGACTGCGGCGGATAAGGGGAAGAGTAAGGTGGTAGATCCCGGTGATCAGGGACATCGGTCTCACCTCCCGGAGGGGGTCCCCAGGCCACAGGGGGCGAATACACGGCCGGCTGGAAGGTCTTGGACAGACATCTGCAAACCTGTAGGGCCGAAAACTCCCACTTCGATGGAGTATGTGCCGCCAATCAAGGCAGGGAGGGGTTTCCGAACCTCGTTTTCCGCGGAGGAGATAGAGAAGGTGACAGCATACTGGAAGAACACTCTGGTTTTGTACGTCCTAGGCAACAAGCCGTTCTACGGACAGATCCGGGGTTATGCAGCGCGGGTCTGGCAGTCAAAGGGGAGTATGGAGTTCTTTGCCCGCGAGAACGGCTTATATTATGTAAAGTTCGGACTTGCGGAGGATGTCGCTAGGATCCTCCAGGGCGGCCCCTAGACGTTCAACGGCAGGCTTATCATTCTAAAGGAATGGACCCCGGAGCTTCGATGTGAGAGGGAAGTTCTGAATGCCATATCTGTATGGATTCGCTTCCCTGAGTTCCCTGTTCGATTTTGGAGTATACTATTGCTGATGCGTCCGGCGAGCTTGGTGGGCACCCCGATCAAGGCGGATGAAGCTACTGCCTTTCGGTCGAGGTTGATGTACGCCAGAATTTTTGTGGAGATTCGGACTGGGGGGAGCTACCGAAGGTGGTGGAATATGAGATTCCTTCTGGAGAGGTGCTTACACAGAAGGTTGAATACGAATGGGTCCCACCTACCTGTTCAGGTTGTTCCTGTTTCGGGCATATGGCCAGTGCTTGTTCGGCGGAAGGACCTCAGGTGGAGCCTACTACTTCCCTGAGTGAGGTTCCAACTCACCCCGTGACATGGATTACCGAGTTGACAGTGGAGAGGAGGTCTTGGTGGGAGAGGATACTCATCCAGCGAGTGATGGTGGGATGAGCCTCCTTGTCTCTACCCAGCTTCCTCCCACGAGTGGGGCGTTGTCCACTTGCCCGGGGCAGAGTAGTATAGTTACTAGAGGCATGGTGGCGTCGGAGATCGAGGCGCGAGGGGGTGGCGGATCGGCTGAGGGGCAGGTTTACTGTAGGAAGAGACGTGCTGTCGGGCCGCTGAGTGACGGCCCATCCAGGGAGGGGGGCATCCTACTGACAGAGAGGAGGCGGTGTGTGTTGACAATCCTGCCTGGTCTTTGGTGCTCTCTCAGGTCGTCCCCCAGCAGGCCATTCCGACTGGGATGGAGGAGGATCTTTTAGCGACGGATGTGGCGCATTCCCCAGGTGCCGATTCGGGTGTTTTCCAAGGGACCCAACCTCTCATTAATTAATGGCTATTATCGCCTGGAATGTGAGGGGGGCGTGTTCGCTAGGGAGGTGGAGAGAGATTTGTGAGGTGCTTCACAGAGAGAAATGTGACATCTATGTTCTATTAGAAATTAAGATCAAAGGTGAAAAGACTCTTGCTTGGCGGACCCCATCCCATTGGGCCCAACTGCACAACCTGGCTCTGTATGACATGGCCAGAATCTGGGTTAGGTGGAACTCGAAGAGCTGGGATAGAGATTTGATCTTGATGACGGAGCAGTTGATTACCATCTCCTTCTCAAACAAGGGTGGCTTTCGGTTCTTAATGGGGGCGGTCTACGGCCACAACGACAGACGGAGAAGGGAGTCCCTATGGAGCGACATCTCCCGTGTCGCAGTTGCTGCAGATTCGTCGTCCCTTCCGCTTCTTATGATCGGGGACTTCAATGCCCTTCTGCATCGAGGGGAGAAGGCGGGCGGTCGCCCCGTTCCAGACTCTATCCTATATGATTTTCAGAGATACCTCCTCCAGGCGGGGCTCCAGGGATTGTCTCGCTCAGGCTTCATCTGGACTTGGCATAACAAAGCGATCCGGAACAGGGTTGCGTGCCAGCTTGATCGAGCTCTGGGCAATGAGGAATGGTTCCGACATTTCCCCAACACTTCGGCGGAGGGCCTGGCTGCTGGGACGAGCGATCATTCCCCCATCCGAGTTGGCTTCACTTCTCGGTCTCCTGGAAAGTCTCGCCCTTTTAGGTACAACAACAGTTGGTATCTCTCGGAGGGCTATCTGGAGGCTGTCTCAGAGGGGCTTACTAGCGGACAGGAGGGGATGGCTCAGTTCCGCTTGGTACGTCGTCTCAAGGCCACGAAGAAGGCCCTACGGAGATGGGTGAAGGGGTTGCCTAAGTCTACCTTAGAAGATAAGGAGGTGGAGTTGCGGGCTATCCAGCAAGACATGCAAGCGGACATGCTCAATGGGGACCTGGCGGCCAAAGAGAATGAGCTAATCGAAGAAGTCAAAATCTTGAGGCTGCAGAAGGAGATTAGCACGGCTCAACGTGCCAAATGCTCCTGGCTCAAGGACGGCGACCGTTGCTCCAAGTTCTTTTATGATGTCATCCGGACCAGACAGCATAGGAATCACATCTCCCAGCTTCTGGATGTGGATGGCAATCTTGTGGGGGAGCCGGCTGCGATCCAGGGTGAGGCGGTCAGGTACTACTCCGAGTTATATTTCCAGACTGACTACCTGTCTGTATTCCTAGAGATTGTTACGAAGAGATTGATGACTCCGTATGGGAATAGCATCCTTCTTGTCCCTGTTACTTTGGAGAAGTTGGAAGCTATTGTCAAGCTGACGGATCCCATCAAGGCTCCCGGACCGGATGGTTTTAGCAGTGGGTTCTACAAACGCCACTGGAACATTCTGAAGCATCGGGTCTTGGAGGTGGTACAGGATTTCTTCTCCAAAGGGAAGCTGCTGAAAGAGCTGAACCACACCTTCCTGACCCTAGTGCCTAAGAAGGAGGGAGCGATGGCGCTGGCGGACTTCAGACCTATTGATTGCTGTAATTATCTTTATAAGATAATTACGCACCTTATGTGCCGGCGGATGGAGGGGATCATGCAGGACTTGGTATCTCCGAACCAAGCTGCGTTTATCAAGGGGAGGTCGATTGCTGAGCACAGCCTTCTGGCTCATGAGATAGTTAGGGGCATTAGCAAATCCGGAGGGGAGAAGGCATGCGTGAAACTGGACCTGAGGAAGGCGTATGACATGGTCAATCGAGACTTCCTCTGCCATCTGATGTCCGCCATGGGTTTCGGGGACCACTGAGTTGCATTGATTCGGGAGTGCATCACGTCTCCCACTTTCTCTGTCCTTATCCAGGGCATTCCCTATGGGTACTTCCAGAACAATCGTAGGCTTAGGCAAGGTGACCCCATGTCTCCTTATCTGTTCACGCTTGTTATGGAATACTTCACATGCTTGATGGACCTAGCAGTGCACCGAGGGAGGCTGGTCCCATTGTTTCGGAGGGTGGATCCCCCAGTCACCCACCTCATATATGCTGATGATCTCTTGGTGTTCATCCAGCCATCGACGGAGGGTATACAGACGATTGCAGAGATTATGGGAGAGTTACATTCCCTCTCGGGCCTTCAATTGAACAGGGAGAAGAGCCGGATGTACTTCAGCTCCCTATGTCCCCAGAAGGAGGAGCGGGCTGACGTGCTGGATATCGAGAGGAGTGATCTTCCGGTGCGTTATTTAGGAGTACCTCTCACGGTCAACTATGCGCGGGATCAGGACTGCCATAGTTTGGTAGAGTACGTCCAGAGGAGAGTGGAAGGTTGGCAAGCCGCTGGATTGTCATTTGGAGGACGCATCAAGCTGGTCAGATCGGTGATTACAGTTGTAGCTCATTTCTGGCTGCAATTCATCCTCCTTCCTATTGCCACTATTAGGAAAGTGGAGCGGATCTGTGCAGATTTCATTTGGAGGGGGGTATGCATGCGATCTCCTGGAAGCAGCTATGTCGTCCCAGGAAGGAGGGAGGAGTAGGGCTTAGGCCGTTGCTGGAGATTAGGGAGGCCTCCGCGCTTAAGCTGGCATGAAGATTCATCAACGGGGGGTCTCTCTGGGCTGACTGGATGCATAGCAGATATGTGAAGCAGGACAACTTTTGGACGTGTGCTACTGACAACAATCACTCCGTCACGTTCAAGACTGTCTTGAGACACAGGGGGATTCTTAAATCTGCTATCAGGAAGGTCATGAAGGATGGGTCTGGAACGGACCTCTGGCGGGATCCTTGGATAGATCGACGCTCGCTATTGGACATCGGGGGGGGCCCGACAGGCGGGGCCTGACATGTAGTCGGATCATTCGCGACGGGGAGTGGAGGCCGGAGTCTTATCGATTCACCGTGGAGCTGGGTGGGATCATTAGTACTATTACCATTGATCCGAACTTGCCTGCTGATCGGTGGATTTGGGAGCCGACTGGATAGGAAAGTGGAGTGGATCTGTGCGGATTTCATTTGGAGGGGGGTATGCATGCGATCTCCTGGAAGCAGCTATGTCGTCCCAGGAAGGAGGGAGGAGTGGGGCTTAGGCCGTTACTGGAGATTAGGGAGGCCTCCGCGCTTAAGCTGGCATGGAGATTCATCAACGGGGGTCTCTCTGGGCTGACTGGATGCATAGCAGATATGTAAACCAGGGCAACTTTTGGACGTGTGCTACTGACAACAATCACTCCGTCACGTTCAAGACTGTCTTGAGACACAGGGGAATTCTTAAATCTGCTATCAGGAAGGTCATGAAGGATGGGTCTGGAACGGACCTCTGGCGGGATCCTTGGATAGATCGACACTCGCTATTGGACATCAGGGGGGTCCCGACACATCAGGAGGACATGCGGGACCTGACGTGTAGTCGGATCATTCGCGACGGGGAGTGGAGGCCGGAGTCTTATCGATTCACCGTGGAGCTGGGTGGGATCATTAGTACTATTACCATTGATCCGGACTTGCCTGCTGATCGGTGGATTTGGGAGCCGACTGGAGCGTCTCCGGGAACTGGGGAGTTCCAATTCCGGAGTTGCTACAATCTCATCCGACGTATGTTTCCTCAGAGTTCTGACTACGAGTTCGTATGGTGCAAGGGTCTGGCCAGGAAGATGCAGCTGTGTATCTACAAGCTTCTACTGGGTCGTCTTTTGACTAGGGATCGTTTGAGTTCATTTGGAGTGCCGGTCCCAGACCCCAAGTTTGTGCTTTGCAGTCTGGAGCATGAATCTATAAGGCACATCTTCTTCGAGTGTGGCCTGGCTTGGCAGATCTAGAAGGAGCAGAGTAGAGTGTTGGGAGGATGCGACTCCGGGAAGGGTATTGGGGACATCATCACGGTGATCCGGGATAGCAGAGGTCGAGGGGAGGACTGGTTCCGGACCGCCAGAGTTCGTCTGGCTGCTTCAGTTTGGCATGTCCAGCGGGAACGAAACCGTCGGATATTTGAGGGACTAGTCACTCCTCCGGTGGGCATTCTCCATAACATCGAATTTGATGTAAATGCTATGGGGATTTGATGAGTGGGAGTCCCACTCTGATTGTATGTTGTACGATTATTGTTTTGCTTTGGAATAAAACTTACCCTTTTTCCAAATATATATATATATATATATATATATATATATATATATATAGTCTAGGTTTCTAACCATAAACTAGCTTGACAGACACCGATAGACCTACTAAAAGATTTATTATAAGTATATTCAACAATGGACAAATGGAGGTCCCAATTTCCAAAACTCTCATCAACTGATGTTCTTAACGGATTTTCTAAACTTCTATTAACGACTTCAGTTTGATCGTCAGTCTCGAGGTGAAAAGTTGTGGAAAAGTACAATCTTGCTTTTATTTTGTGCCAAAGGGTCTTCCAAAGTAACTCGTAAATTTAACATCCCTATCGGACACGATAGTTTTGGGTAAGCCATGTAATTGAACAACTCAATTAAAGTAAAGCTTGGTATTTCAGGAAGCATCACTTGTTTTGGAACAAGGTATAAAATATGCCATTTTAAAAAATATTGTCCACAACCACAAAAATAGAGTCATGCTTCCTAATGGTCTTGGAAAGGCCTAACACAAAGCCCATGCTAATATCTTGCCAAGGACGATCTGGGACAAGTAATAGCGTGTAAAGGTTGATGTTTTGTTTTTGTTGCTTTATTAGCTGACAAGTGTGACACTGACCAACAACCCTAACAACATCTCGCTTAATGCTCAGCCAAAAGAATCGACGTTCTACAGCTTCAGAAGTCTTATTGCTCCTAAAATGTCATGCAAGACCCCCGCATGAACTTTACAAAATGGAAAATTCCTTAAAGATGTGCTAGGGATACACAACTTGCAACACTTAACATATACTCATCCTGTATATGACAATCATCTATCTCACGAATGTTGTCACTGCTCAACAAGATAAAAATATCATGAAAGTAGCCTCATTTTCAACTTCCGCTTTATGTTGAATGGTACAAGTGTAATCCTGCAGAAACTTTACCCATCTCCCATGTCTAGCATTTACCTTTTTTGGGGGTTGATATACCTAAGGGCTTCATAGTCTGAAAAGACGAATTCTTGTAGAAGCAAGTAATGTCGCAAATAGCGAAGAGCTTGTACTATTGCATAGAACTCCTTGTCGTAGATAGAATAACGTTGTCGAGTATCATTCAGTTTCTCACTAAAGTAGGCAATTAGGTGCTTTTTTTTGGAATAGAATTCCACCGATACCAATATCCGAAGCATCACAAGTGACTTTAAACACCTTCAAAAAATCAAGAAGGCGCATGACAGGAGCTTCTACCATATGTATCTTAATCTCCTCAAAAGCTCTAGCAGCAGCTTTGGTCTACATAAATTCATCTTCTTTCAAACATTCAGTCATAGGTACCATAATGGTAGTGAACCCCTTGATAAATATGTGATAAAATATGGCAAGTCCATGAAAACTTTTTATGTCCCATATGCTATTGGGTTCAGACTATTCCTCGATTGTTTTAATTTTCTCGAGATTAGTAAATACTCCCTTAGAAGATACCACAAATTCCAAGAAGATTACTTTGTGAGGAAGGTGCACTTCTTTGGATTAGCATACAATTACTCCATTCTCAAGACAGAACAAACTTGGCGTAGATGGTCCAAATGTTGCTCACGATATCGGTTATAAATGAGGATGTCATCAAAGTATAAGACCAAAAAATGTCCTATAAAAGGTCATAAAACTTGTGTCATTACTCGCATAAATGTAATCGGACCATTACTCAACCCGAAGGGCATGACCATACACTCATACAATCATCCTTCGTCGTGAAGGTAAGTTATCTATTCATCACCCGATCAAATGCAAATTTGATAATAGCCGCTCTTGAGATCAATCTTCGAAAAGATCGTGACTCCAGACAACATGTCTAGCATATTATCTAACCAAGAAATCAGAAATTGATCCTTAACGTTGATCTTATTGATGGTACGACTGTCTACACACATGCACCATGTACCATCCTTCTTGGGTGTCAATAATGCATGTACTGCGCAAGAACTCTCTTGAACAGATCATTTCCTAAGCAACTCGTCAACTTGTCCTTTTAGCTCTGCATGCTCATTCGGGTTCATCCAATAGTGTGGCAAGTTGGACAAATTTGCTCTTGATACGAGGTCAATTTTGTGCTGAATGTCACGCATCGAGAGTAAGTTATTGGGAAGGTTTCAGTGAAGACATCAGAAAAGTCCTCTATTATAGGAAGGATCTTAGTAGGAGCCAAATTGGTGGGTTTTTTATGGATTTCACGAACAACGAGGATAAAGATAGGACTTCCTTTAGTAAGCTCACGAGCACTAGCGGATCCAGGATTATAATTCACTTGGGGCACAATTATAAAAGGGTTCGGAAACAACGTCTTCCAAAAAAATTTGGAGTACATTAGTATAGTAAAAAAAATCACTAGGGGCCTCGCCCCCCAGTGGCTCCCATGTGGATCCGCCACTGCTCACGAGTCACTTCCTTCGCACCAATTAAATTCAACCCCCTGGATTACTTATTTGGAATGGGTTGTTGATCATTAGTTTTGGGTTGTACAGGGTGAATCTTGATTTTCTTTCAATCATGTTCAAACATCACCATATTCGAACAGCCGAAGATATAAACATCATTATCGTACAACCATGGTCTCCCAAGGATTAATTGACCTACGTCCATGTCTAAGGCATCACACCAAGTCTTGTCTTTCTAGATTGCAAATTGAAGCAGAACAAGGCACCTCTCCTGGACTTGGAGGATAAACCCATTGATCCAAAATACATAATAAGGACTAGGATGTGGAACTACCTTAAGGTCCACTTTAGATACGGTAGAAACGGAAATAGCATTAATTCAACTACCACTATCTACAATTACCTTACAGTTCTTATCCTCAATCTTTGTAAAAGTGTGAAAGATCGTGTGACATTTTCAGTTATCGCTAACCTTAGGTTGAGACAAGGTGCACCTAACAACAACAAATTTAGGAAACCCTATGTAACCTAAGACACGTCATTTCCTTCCTTATGGTATTCTACATCTTCATCAATGTGATGACTGTACCTCTCGTCATCAGGTATCGACTCTTTTTCAAATTGTTCCTCAATCAAATTGATCTTAAAATGACTAGAACAATTTGCAGTAACATGTCCATATCCTTGACATTTTAAACACTTCACGTTTGGGCCAATCTTTGAAAAGTCTTTTTTCAACACTCTTGCCCTTTATGTCTACCCTTGGTTGGGATGGTTTGGAAACAGTTCGATTAGGATATCAGTTTGTTGATGATCATGAAGCTTGTTGACAAAAATTTTGATTCTTGAAACTCGAATGTGATTTGGCTTCGTCTAGGTCTTGAACTAGGACATAAGCTCTCTCTAGTGTGTCAATGTCTCGCACGAACAATTGAATTTCAAATAATTTTGCAAGCCAATTCTAAACCTAGATAGGACTTGTTTAGGATTTTTACTTTCGATAGTGCTACATCTTACTACGAAATCAAATTTTGCTTTATACTCTTTAGCTGACATGTTTCCATGGTGTAGGAGGCTCCATTGATGCAATACATGAGGGTAATAGAAGGGAGGGAGATACTTTTCTTCAATTAGTATTTCATTTCAGCCCAAGTTCTCACAAATAATTCACCTCTTATTTCTCTCAAATATTCGACATTATACCAATATTGACTAGATTAGTCAGTCAATCTCATAACATCAAATTTTACTTTTATCTCCTCAGTCAAGGTATACTACTTGAAGTAGCAATCCGTACCTTTAAACCAATCCAAGAAGTATTGTGGGTTGAGTTTGCCGTCAAAGGTCGGTGCCTCAACTTTAATACTCCTCAAATATTGTTTTTTAGGGTCGTATCGTTGTGGTCGATAATTCTGATTCCGTCGTGGAGAATGAGAACCCTCATGGTCGTAATCAGCTTGATGGTCATACTCATCCATACGAGGTGTTTGACTACACACTCTCACTCCGTCATTCCCCTTGGGGTACGACTACATGCTCTCTCATTTATGGTGAACCCATTATTTGTTTCTTTTTTAAATTCAGTTAAGGCTTCGCGGATAGCCCTACATTCTTGAGCGATCGTACCCATTTATCCCATTAGCGCCTCTAACTTTCTAACTAACTCGGGGTCCATACTATCCTTAGTAGATTCACATGACAAAGGCAAAGGGTTACCTTGACTCTCGGGATGATTGACAAAATTTGCCTAACAAATATGAATGACCAGATCGCATAGACATGCACTACTTAATCTTAAATTATTGTATATATATATATATATATATATATATATATATATATATATATATATATATATAATGCTAAACCTATAAACCCTATAATGTATTCTTTCTTTATTTTAATTAGATAAAATTTACTAAACGAGATCCTAAACTTTTTCGGATTAAATGAATGAATCTCTCTAGTGGCACGAGACCTACTGATATCAAATCACACCACAACCGCTTCCTTCAAAGTCCTAATGAGCTACGTCTCGTCGGCAACCTCGAGGCACTGACACCAGAAATCCTCAAGGCCAATGTCTAAATAAATTTTAAATTTAATTCAATGTGGTTTTTTGGGCTATGTATAGGTTATAAAATCCCAACTATATCTTGTAAGGATTTTGCCCTTAAAATAATTTATGCAGAACGATCTAAATGCACAAACCATGCTCTGATACCAAAAATGATGTAATACATGCTTTTGTTTAATTCTAACCTATATTTATATGTTGTGCATGATATCAAAATCAACGGAATAAACAATAATTAATGCTACGTTATAACGATTGACTAAGCAGAAAAGTCCTAAAATTCCATGATCTGGATCTTAATGGTTCTTTAAGCACAAGCACAATACAATCATACAAATCTTGTATTTGTTGTCTATCAGAAGATTAATGTAATCAAATAGTTTAATTGTAGTTCTCAATTTAATATTCAATTTTAGCAAATTAAGGCCTTTAATCAAACAGATTCGCTCGCTCACAATCAAACAATAACAGCAGCCATGAATGTCGAAAATATTAAAGAGATCCTTATGCTAGCTATGATAATTTTGAAAATACTAGAAAAATTGGAATGGTAAACCTGAATTTTTATAACTTTAAATAGGAAGGAGAACGTTGGTTGACGGATCTGCAATCGAAGGTGGATTGCGACGAAGTGACAGGGAAGGCTAGCAGCAAGCAATCTACCGATACCGTCTGAATCAGGTGGCGGGCGCTTAGTAGCAGGTTGAGGAAAGAATGGATCGAGGACGCTCGACGGACGGCAACCCTAAGGTTTCATATGCCCAGGAAGGAAGGAGATTAGGTTTCATACTCTAAACTCAATAAAGATTGCAAGATTTTTTTCCCTTACAATTTTCATTCATTAGTTGATGATCCAATATAAATAAAGAAAGCCTATATATAGGCATACAATAAGCAACATACTAACCCACAGGCAATGTGGAAATAAAAATGAAAATAACATAAATCAATTCCCTCACAAGTAATGTGGGACTAAAATAAATAAATCTAATGCTGAAATATTAACTCAAAACCATATGAGCAATGTCGGGTCTTGTCCGAGACGCTTCACGCGCCTGTACACGCATCGAAAATCTCGTACATACGGTACGATGTCCTCACCAACGTCCCTTCACTAAAATGGGTTGGAATGACTATATGCCCAATCTATGCAGGGTGGGTGCTCTCTTCAACAATATAGGATGCCCTTGCATAACTTCTTGAAGTATTTCCTATTCAATATATGTCCCTCTTATAGAGAGGAGTTGACACTTGACTTGTATCAAAAGAACACAAGCTTATATTGGTATTTCTTCTTTCAATTTAGTTATTTTATCAACGAAAGCTTTGTGTTGTGATTGCCATTGTTCTTGTTGTTCATCTTTATCATTCAACTTGTTCCATCGTAATAGGGTCAGCTATGGAGCATGGAAAAGCTCCACAAAATAATTGAAAACGTTTAGGACCGCGTAGCAAACTGGCATCAACCCTCTATGTTTTTCTTAATTCCTACTTCCTAGCCAAGGAAAAGAAAGAGAGCTATAAATCCTAAAAGGCTAGTTGGGAGGCAGATACAGCTAGTAGCTACTATTTTGGTCATGTCATTTAGACGATGCAAGTAAGATATACCCTCCAATTTCCCTACACTATAAACTTGTCTTGAAAAAGAGGCAAGAGAAAGTTATGTTTCAAACTACTCTCTTCCTTCTGCAGTCCTGCGCTTATTGATATTTGTTCAAAGTTGCGGTCACTATGCACTTCATTCGTGGCCTTCTCCTAAAGTTGAACTCATCGGGATAATGCAATACTTCTTGGAAACTGCATAAGAGTTTTCATGTCCTCTGGATTGGTTTATTATGAACGTTTAGGTTACTTCAACCATCCTCAGTAGTTTGTGAGCTGCAGTGACTAGTTACTTAGCTTTGAACTTATTTAGCACTTGAATCTTAGTGTGTCTTACATTATGAGAAGTTTGTTTCATTTCCTGTTGGTACTAAGTAGTTTGGATGTATGTGTTGTTTTATGAAGTCGTTGGCAACGTAAGAGCTGTCTCAGCTTGTTCCTGGTACTTTTTACTAGGTTGTCAGTTATGCTATGCATTGCCAAAAAGAATATCTGAGTTATGGCCTCTGTAGGCATGGACAAGACCTCGTACATTCTTTGTGAAAGATACATGCACTTTCCCAAGCATTCTTGCTTCTGCGACCAAAATCATGACAGTAGAAATCAAGAGGATTAACAAACAAGATAATGCTGGAAACTTGCACAAACAAATGGGGGTAACAGAAGATAATACTGTTGAAGAGGAGCATTAACAGAAAAAGATTGTGGAGGCCACCGATGACGAGGATGGTAGCATCACATATTTTTCTCACTTGACGAATACAAAAGGCATTTACAAAGCTGTCCTAAGACAGACTTGTCACAAGTTCTTGCAAAACAATGTGAGCAAATGTCAGAGGTATGATAAACACCAATACATAGGGGTGAGCATATAACGGTTGAAAACCGAAAACCGAACCGAACCGAACCGAAATATGACAAACGGTTCGGTTTTTCGGTTTTCGGTTCGGTTTTCGGTTTTAAAATTTGAAAATTTTAAAATAACGGTTCGGTTTTCGGTTCTTGATCCGGGTAACCGAACCGAACCGAAAACCGATTTAGATTTAGTAATTTATCAAACTACCTTCAATCTACATATACTAATATTTTGTAACTCCTAAGAGAGCAATCTCTCTCCTATTCTCTGTCGGTACTTCTTTGAGCGCTCTCTCTCTTTACCCTCAATCTATATATAGTAATATTTTTCACACTATGTAATATAATAATTCATAAATACAATAATGCCATATTTTTAAAATAAAGTCCGACACATTGGCTCATGAAACCGAACCGACCGAAAACCGAACCGAATTAATTCGGTTCGGTTTTGTTCGGTTTTTACAAAAACGGTTCGGTTTTCGGTTTTGAGAAATACGGTTTACGGTTATTTCGATTTTTATATATACGGTTCGGTTTGAACCGAACCGAACCGATGCTCACCCCTACCAATACAGGAGATTCGGTGACTAACCAGGGACAATACAATTAAAATAAAAATAAAATGCCAACTAACAGCTTCCCCAACATGAGAAACATCAATTGATTAGTATACATCTTACAAAATCAATCTTTAATGAGTTGACCATGCGAATACACTACTAGTTTGTTATGTTCTTGGATCATAAATCAAGCCAGATAACCACAGCTTGAATTCAATATTAATGGCAACCTAGACATGAATACGGCGCAACACAATATACACATGGTGACACGGACATTGACACATATTCCTAGCTAGCTAGTGTATTTTGGAGTGTCCATGTCCTGTCCAATACGCGCACGACACGGCATAGCGCCTCGCCTTAAGGGACGCAAGGGCGCTGTGCCTTATTTGTGCCTCGCCTTTGCCCTTTAAGTGAGACGTGGTGCTTGGGCAACACGCAAAACCATTCTTCTTCAGTGCAACAACATGAAACTAACAAACGCTACCAACAAGTAGTACAAGTAAAATGTAATAATTATTAAGAAAATGAGCATCTTCATATGTCAAAAGAAGAGCAGTGTCGTCAAGAATTCTAACAACGCGATCATAGACGAGAAAAAAAAGAACCCTAACCTCCACCAGCGATGGCCATCAATTTCTAGATTTCCCGTCCAAACTATCTCTAAATTAATTGTCACAAAAAAGGAAGGAAGCAGAAAATAAGTGTGAAATTATAAGGAAAAATAGGTTTTGATACCATTGCAAAATCTCCATATATTGGTCGTCTTTTCTTTTTCTCTTTTGGGAGTACAGACGGACATGGGAGAACAGCAACAGACTAGAGTACTCCTGTCGGCTGTCGTTGTCATCTTCATAATTTATTGGTTTTTTCTAAGGGCACCGCACTTTTTACTTGGGGACAGCCCAAAAATGTTCAAAAAAAAATTACAAGTTTGCCACCCATTTTTCTACTTGGGGGCAGCCCAAATTTCTCTAGCAAGTTGGACTACCAACAAGGTAACAGTCTTAGGACTGCCAACAAGTTGGCAGTCCTCACATAAAGGAGTCCTAACAGAAAGGAGGACTGCCAACTTAGCTGCAGTCCGCGTCGACGAAGACACCCTCGCTTGCCAGCGGCCACGCCCCGCCCCTCTTCCTCTACAACACCCTCATCCGCGGCCACCTCCTCAGCCGCTCCCCCCGCGCCTCCCTCCGCCTTTTCCCCCGCGTCCCCAACCCCGACCGCTTCACTTTCACCTTCGCCCTCAAGGCCTGCACCCGCCTTCCCCCGGCCTCCTCCCCCTCCTCGCCCCCCAGCTCGACGCCCGCGCCGCCAAGGCCGCCCTCGCCTCCGACCCCCACGTCCGCAACAAGCTCATCCACGCCTACTCCCTCTCCGGACGCATCGCCGACGCCCGCAAGGTGTTCGACGCAAGCACCACTCCCTATCCGGACGTCGTCACATGGAACACCGAGTGCTCGCTCGCCCTCCAGTCCCAGTCCCGCTTCCCCCGCGCCCTCCTCCGCTGCGCCCGCGCCCTCGACGCCCTCCGCCGCCTCGACCTCGCCCTCGCCGCCCTCCCCCGCCGCGCTTGGCACCTCCGCCGTCCGCTCGCCTCCCTCCCTCTGCCCTAATTTTTGGGTTGTCCCCAAGAAAATTATGGGTGCCCCTAGCAAAAGTTGCACCTGCTTGAGTTGCCCCCAAGTAAGGGTTGCCCCCAAGTAAACTTGGTGGTGCCCTTAGAAAAAACTAATTTATTCCCTCCGTTCTTTCACTCTTTTCTTCCTTGGCAAAATTTACGAAATGTCCAAAAACCGCAAAAAATTTAGAGAAATTTTGAGTGGCACCCCACTTTTGTTTACCATATTTACAGTGCACCCCACAAGTTTACAATAATGTAAGGTACCCCCCACTTTTGACGGTTTCCGTCCCCAACTTACGGTCAACCCCTTCGATCATTTTTTTGACCAAAATACCCCTGTATTCTTTCTCGTATCCCCCTATGTTTTCAGTGTCTGCCCCCTCCCCGCCGTCGGCGTGCCTCCGCCGCCCCCCCTTCGTCAGGCCCTAGCGCCGTCCCCCTCCCCGACCTTGCCGACCTCGCCGGGCCCTAGCACCGCCCCCCTCCCCGACCTCGCCGAGAACCTGTGCGACTTCGCGCGCGCTGTCGGCGTCCGCCTCGCCCTCGACTTCGTCCGCGTCGGTGCCCTCGGCTTCGTCCGCCGCGTGTCCCCGCGGGTCCCCCCTCTCCGACCTTGCCGACCTCCTCCGCTTCGTCCGCCCTCTGCTTCGTTCGTCGGCGGCCTCGAGTTCTACTGGGGAGAGGGGTCGGCGAGGTCGGGGGGGACGAGGTCGGGGAGGGGGGGCGACGAGGTCGGGGAGGGGGGCAGCAAGGTCGGGGAGGGGGGCGGCGAGGTCGGGGAGGGGGCAGCAAGGTCGGGGAGGTCGGGGACGGGGGTGGCAAGGTCGGCAAGGTCGGGGAGGGGGGGTGGCCGGCAGCGACGAGGGGGGGGGGGACGAGAGACACGGTGAAGAAGACAACAGGTCGGGGGTATTTTTGTCAAAAAATTTAGGTCAATCCAGTTGACCATCCATATTGGACGAAAAAACGTCAAAAGTGGGGGGTTTCTTATATTGTTGTAAACTTTGTGGGGTGCACTGTAAATATGGTAAACAAAAGTGGGGTGCCACTCAAAATTTTATAAAAAATCTACAGCAAAGTAACATTTTATCGCGTACCCAGAATTAGCGAAAAATATATAAAAGGGTTCGGAATGACATTTTTGTCCTTCTAATTTATTAAAAATACTCACAAAACCTACTCTTCAAAAAAAAAACGTTTCAATTCTTTCTCTTTTTTCATACGCTGCTCACTTTCGAATCTAGGTTTTCTCCTCCAAAATCTTCAAACCTTACTTCAAAAACTCGTCGAAAAATTTCGAAAAGGCCGACAAACGGTAAAACTGTTAAAATGGAGTTCCAAACATTATTTTTTACGATTTTAAAATTTTGGAAGGCCGACAAACAAAAAAGTTGTTTATCTCCGGCTCCTCGAAAATTCGCTCCTTTTGCGACAAACCGGACCTCGTTTCGACATCCCAGTTAAAAGTTATGGCCCTCCGTGTTAAAATGTAGGAGAATAGTCATTTTTTGTGTTAAAATGCAGGAGAATAACCATTATCCTTGGTAATATCACGGAGAATTGTCATTCTCTGTGTTAAATTGATGAATAATTACCATTCTCCGTGATTAAAATGACGGAGAATGGCCATTCTCGTATTAAATAGACAAAGAATGATCATTCTCCGTGTTAAAATGACGGAGAATGTCCACTTTCTGTGTTAAAATACAGGAGAATGGTCATTTTCCGTGATTTTAACACGGAGAATGACCATTCTCCATTGTTAAAATCACGAAAAATTGTCATTCTCCGTGTTAAAATGACGGAGAATTGTCACTTTCCGTGTTAAAATGCAGGAGAATGATCATTCTCCGTGTTAAAATCACGGAGAATGACTATTCTCTGTTGTTAAAATCACGAAGAATGACCAATCCTCGTGTTAAAATGCAGGAGAACGATCATTCTCCGTGTTAAAATCACGGAAAATCGACATTCTCCGTGTTAAAATGACGAAGAACAGTTGACAGAAATCTAATTTTTTGTTTTTTTTAGAAAAAAATTTGCCAGTAATAAAGATTCAAGAGTTTTTCGTTCTTCTTTCAAAACGATGCTAACTCTTATGGAGAAAAAAAAAACTCTTCTCTCCACAATTGACCTAATCGCCGAAATTTTTTAAATCTCTCCACGAAGATGATGATGATGATGATGATGAGCGATAATCGGAGTTCAACTGAAAAAAAGTACAGTGAACTACGAACGATTTTTGCGATCTCTGCTGAAGATGAGAGCAATGAAATTCAGATCTCTCGTGAAGAAGAAGAAGAAGAAGACGGAAATCGCAATTCAAATCTGAGTTTGTGAATTCAAATACATATATATGACCAAATTTGTGCGAAAGGGTAGTTATGGTATTATCAAAATGACAATTTTGTAAATACAGAGCATCTAAAGGAAATCTTGGAATATTTAATGTGAAAATATATAATTCTGGGCATTTCATAAAACCCACCCTGCAGGTAGATTTTTCATAAAAATCAATCCCGAAATTGGATATCTCAGCAATTTTCAGTTCTTTTTTTGGTCACTTTCATCTGAAATCAATTTACGCTAGTTACCGTATCATCCCGTACTAGACCTGTCAACTGGCTCGAACAGGCCCAGCCCAACACAAGTTCTATCCAAAAAAAATTTAATTAATATGTCATTCCAGTCCGATCTGGTCCGTACTGAACCGTCCCACTATATTGAAACGTGTTGAGTCTCATATCTCGCTCATAAGAGGTTCGGCCCGAAGTCGAAGTCCGATCTGGTCCGACCCAACTTGACCTAAGGCTCAATCCAATCCGAACCTAAATGTTGGCTAATTAATCACCCAGACCCAGGTATAATAAAAAATATTTTTTATATTAGTCAATTAATCACCTAGATAAAGTAAAAATAATTTTTTCAAGTTAAAGTATTATTTGTTTGATAGAAACTAATTAATCATATATATAGTAGAAAATAGATTTCTCAAGTTATGGTAAAAAAAGTATATTGTCTGATTTTACTTTATTTGGCCCACATTCAGACATGAGCTGATCCGAAGTCCATCATATCGTTGGCCAAGTGCCGGATTACACTGTAGCTTTCCATCTTAGGTCCGATTTGTTACAGTACATGGGTTTCATGTTAATACTCTAAATTTTAATCATATCACTTCAAAGCAATATATATCATGTAAGTTAAATCTCACTAATATCAAGAAATGGCGATGGAGGCATGGTCAGCAGGAAGATATGCAGCACAAGACTACGAAATCTAATAGGACTCGACTCACGATTACAATGAATTTTTGTAGTTATTACTTATTATACTCTAATAATGACATTTATATATAAGAAACAATAATCTATGAAGTATTTGAAGGACACATAAGAAAAAAGGGACATATAGTTGTGGCTACCTCCAAAAGTGTGAATAGTCTGATGTGTCTAGACGGTCTCAACAAGGTTGTTCAATGACAGACTTGGCGTCAAGCTTTCACTTTCACAAGCCTGGAAAATAGAGCATGATCATGTAAAAGGTTGAATAACATTGTATTTTCAAAATTGAATCGAACTGAATTTTTTAAAATTGAACCGAATTTTTTATTCGGTTCGATTATATTCGGATTTTGGTTTAAAATCTTCTAATGTTCACCCCTAGAATACATCTAATACTTGACCAAAAATACCAAAGAAAAACCCTAATCTAATTAACAATAGTGGAAGCTGGACTGAAAGAGTCTTGAGAGTTATTCACAAGTGCGACAGAGACAAGATAGGATATTGGAGTTTTGTATTTTTACAACTTCAAAAATCAAGTTGAAGTATATTTTAGAAATCCCTCCACTATCGTAGTTGAGAAAAAAAATAACATATGATAATAATTTTGTGTTTTTGGAGTTTACAAAATCAAGCTCAATTACATGTTTTGAAACCGTTGACAGGTGGTGTATCAAAACGAAAACTTTGTAAACTGTCCTATTTGGTGTTTGAGTGAGTTACTTAGACTTGATTTGGTCTTCTCGTGCTTATTTTCATTAAGTTAGAAATAGAAGTTTGGTACTATCATCCTTGCTTATTTTTTATTAGTTTATGTTAGAATATTTTATAAACAGGGCGAGTCGGAGGTTGGTGAAACATTCGCTACCGAGGATATCCAATTTTAAAATTGGAGTTTTAAATTCATAACTTGGGTGAGATTGAGGTTAGACACAGTAGGAATGCCCTAGAATAGTTAGAAAGTGATTTGATAATTTTAGAAATTTTCTGAAAATTATTAAGAATTTATTTTGACCTAAAACTAATTATTATTAATTAGTAAATAAGCTCCAGAATTTTTATTAAGAACATAGTAAATATTTTGACACCAAATTTTTATTATAGACTTAGTATAGCATTTTAGAGTTTTTCCTATGTTTTTTTTTTAAAATAGAATTTATTTTGAATTATTTAGAGCAAAAAATATTTATTTAATGAGTTTCAAAAATTAGAAAAAAGAAATGAAAAGAAAAACATAGTGGGGGATTGGCACGGCCCCTCCCGCATGGTTGGGGGGGGGGGGGGGGGTCGGCACGGTCAGGCGTGAGCGATTGTCAGCCTTTGGGTACGGATCGCCCCACACCCACACCCACACCCACACCCGCACCCGCACCCGCACGACACCCCTCCCGTCCGACACCTCTGAATACCCGACCCCCTTTGCATCCGGCCCACATGTCAATCGAATAGGCATGGGTGGGGCGGCCTACATGTTTGTGCCCCACTCATCTACGGATCAGATTAGAATCAATCCTTATCGTCCATTAAATCCATACACACACACACACACACATATATATATATAGAGGAAGAGAATGTTTAGATAGTCAAACGATATCAAAAACCTACTTAAGAATATGTTTTGGAAAGAGGACATGTAGAAGAACATACTAACAAAATTTTAGCTCCAAATTCCTTCGTTTGATCCTCCATACCTTAGATGAAAATCTCCTAAAGTTCGTTGTTGAATGCTGCTCCTCCATATATATATACTAGTCACGTTCACGTGCGTTGCACGTATAAAAAAAATCAATGATAGTATTAATAAATGATTTAAAAATTTAAACTATATTACAATATTTTAATATATAATTTGAATATATGATTTATTATGATTATGTTTTTAAAATATGGATATGTGTTTAATTAGATAATGTTATGTAGTTAGTTTAAACATAATTTTAGTTTTAAATATATTCTAGTATCGGGTGGTTTTTAATTTTTTACGTGAGGAGAGAGGGTTCAGTTACCCACACAGAAGAAAAGAAAGCTAGTTAATTTTAAATCTTATTTATTTATTTTTCTTAAAAAAATGGTTGATGATATACACGGCTTAGACGGCTCAATCTTGAGCCATTTTGAAGCACCTTTATATATATATATATATATATATATATATATATATATATATATATATATATATATATATATATATATATATATATGTTCTCTCTCTCTCTCTCTCTGTGTGTGTGTATATATATATATATATATATATATATATATATATATATATATATATATATATATATGTTCTCTCTCTCTCTCTGTGTGTGTGTATATATATATATATATATATATATATATACACACACAGAGAGAGAGAGAGAGAACATATATATATATATATATATATATATATATATATATATATATATATATATATATATATATATATACACGGAGAGATCTATGCTGACGACTTATTGCATGATGGATACGGCAGTGCATAGCAAGAGGATCGTTCCACTTTTTCGGTTGGTGAGTCCGGTTTGTATCCCACTTGATCTATGATGACGACTTATTGGTGTTACTCCAGCCTTCCATGAGGGGAATGAGAGCGCTCTCTGACATTATGGAGGAGTTCGGGCGGCTATCTGGGCTCCAGTTAAACCGGGAGAAGAGCAGAGTCTACTTCAGCTCCCGGTGTACACAGCAGGAGGAGAGAGCCTTCGCCTTAGGAGTGGACAGATGCGAGCTCCCAGTGAAATACCTGGGGGTCCCGTTGACGGTCAACTATGCCAGATAGCAGGATTGTCACAGCTTGGTGGACTTTGCTCAGAGGAGAGTGGAAGGCTGGCAAGCTGCGGGTCTATCATTTGGCGGACGGATTGAGTTGGTGCGTTCGGTTATTGCAGGCATCACGATGTTCTGGCTCCAGTCTATCCAGATCCCCACGGCTACTATTCGAAAAGTGGAGGCCATCTCTGCTGACTTCATCTGGAGGGGAGGGATGCATGCGATATCCTGGGACCAGTTATGTCGGCCACGGGAGGAAGGAGGAGTGGGGTTGAGGCCTCTCCATGAGGTTAGGAAGGCAGCTTGTGTGAAGATGGCCTAGAGATTCATCAAGGGGGGGTCGCTCTGGACGGAATGGATGGTGAACAGATACCTAAGGAGGACCAACTTCTGGGCCTGCAGGATAGACAACAATTTTTCGGTCACGTTTAAGGCCATCCTGATGTGTAGACCGGTGCTTCAGACTGCTATCTGCAGGCACATGAAGGATGGGACGACTACCGACCTTTGGCTAGACCTTTGGTTGGGTTCCAGATCCTTGCTCGAGCTATTGGGAGGACAGCTGGACAGAGAAGCGGGCAGGGGGATCACATGTAGTCGGATCATCAGAGATGGAGTTTGGCGGCCAGAAGTATATCCTTATACTGCTCAGCTTGCCGAGGAGATTCGCCTTATTACTATTGACGCTAGCCAGGCGGAGGATTCATGGAGCTGGGCCGGCCCAGGTACGGGGGGGCGGGTCAGGTCTATTCTGCTTTCGTAGCTGCTACGACTTGGTTCAGATCCACCACGACCGGGCTGAGGAGGTGGACTTTATTTGGGGCAAAGGCGTTGCCCGAAAAATACAACTATGTGCATACCGTCTTCTTCGGGATAGACTGATGACGAGATACAGACTCCTCCGGTTTGGGATGCAGATTCCGGATGCCAAATGTGTGCTATGTAATAAGGAAGATGAATCTATGGGGCATCTCTTCTTTGTATGCCCGGTGACCTGGCACATTTGGACTAAGCAGCACGCGCAGCTAAGAGGAGGAGTTGGGATGGATAGAGACATCCGAAGCATTCTCAGCTGGATCCGGGATCACAGAGGCCGAGATCCGGGGTGGGCCAGAAGAGCCAGAGTTCGTCTCGCCGCGTCTGTTTGGCACATCTGGAAGGAGCGAAACAGACGTATTTTCGAGGGCTTGACTACCCCACCTATTGGAATTCTACATAACATAGAATTCGATGTATCAGTAATGGCCCCATAATATTATCTTTGGGGCATGGGAAGTTGTGATATCTATGTATTGTAATACCTTTTTCGTTATATGCGAGGAATAAATTCACCCTTATTCCAAAATATATATATATACAGAGAGAGAGAGAGAGAACATATATATATATATATATATATATATATATATATATATATATATATATATATATATGAATTTCGTTAGGGTTCCTTTTTTGTTTTGGTTTAAAAAAGAGGAATTCAACAACGAACTTTAGGAGATTTTTGTCGAAGGTTTGGAGGATCAAACGAAGGAATTTGGAGCTAAATTCTTTTGAGTATGCTCTTCTCCATGTCCTCTTTCCAAACCATATTCTTAAGTAGGGTTTTTTCGAAGAAGGTAAATATTATAGATTAAATGATGGTTACAAGTATGATCCAACCAGATTACAAAATAGGTCATCTGGTGTCAAGGATATCTATGTCAGCATCTATATTTTTTTGAACAATAAAAATATTAAGGGAGAGACCCTCAAAGATACGTCGGGTGTGTTCCTTTCATACGTGCCATACCACCGTCCCAAAAATAATTTTGAGACGACGGTATCCGCTCGCTCCTTTGCCCTTATGTGCTTTAACTTTATTTAAAGCAGTGAAAAAAGCTCTACACGTCAGGGAAGCCAAACTTAGACGTGCTCCAAACATCCTAAAATAATTCTTAAGTAGGTTTTTGATATCATTTGACTATATAAATATTTTCTCTTCCAAACAACCTACGCAATCTCGTTGTACAACTATGTCAAAGTTTATGAAAAATGTACTACAAACGGTAGTCCCTTAACTCTAGGTCCACATGCAAATTTTTAAGACAAGAATGAAAATATGACTAGCATTTGCATCATGTATAGCTAGAAGAATGGTAAAAGTGAATCATGAACAGTAGACAGTGAAGCAACTGGAGAAACTAGAAATAAATAAACAGTCACCATACAGTAGCTAAACAGTAAGAAGCAAATAATATAAGCAGTAAATATGGCAAGGTATCTTGCCTGAGGTGGTGTACGATGATCTGACAAGTCCCGATTTGTCCGATAGCCATGGTCATTGCGAAAGGGTCTGAATTCATGAGGAAATAGGAGTGTATGATTAAACATGATCAATGATGATAATCAAGGAAAATTTGAGGAAATAATTACATATAATATTTGTAACCCCTCTCCCCGAAAATTTGAAAATAACTTTTTATTATTTATTTGAAATAAAATATAATTTTTGGAATTTTTATAATTATTTAATTTAATTAATTATTATTATAGAAGGCCTTAGCCATGGTTAAATTTTGGAGTGCCAGATGACTAGAAATCATGGCACGAATAGTGCACTGGCGTGCTTTGACTAGTGTATTAGCCATGGTAGAAAAAGTCGAGCCATAAGTATGTCCGAACTAGGAAAACCAGGCTAAGTTGTGACTTGATACCTATCAATAATCTAATTAGTTATTTAATAATAATACGACTTTTAGGAGACCCGGTTAGACCGAAGTAGCCCGGACTGGACCCGAACCCAACCCAAGCCCACGTAGTCATGCGGTATGCCCAAAGACGTCCATGTATACATACATACATACATATATATATATATATATATATATATATATATATATATATATATATATATATATATATATATATATGTCACGACCCGCACCCACTGTGAGGGTACGAATACGTAACGACGCCCAGCCTACGCCGCAGTGTCGGCGGTAGAGCGTTGTTCTAGGTTACTATCTAACCAGCAACTCACACAATTATAATGTACTCATCATGATCAACTCCGAACGGAGGACAAGTATAAGATATTGAACTCAATCACAGTCTAAGCACGATAAGATAAACACAGAAGAATTAACTAAGAATAGAAGACAACTACTAAATAATAACAACTCTCAAATAAATCTCAAATACTACACAAGTCTCAAATCTTCTATAACAAATTCAACATGAAACATATGCTAGTCTACTAAACTAAATCTCGATCATTCCTGAGTGTCGGGGCCAAAGGTAGTCATCCCGTCTTCGGGTCCATAATATGTAGGGCATGTATCCTCAGGGCAATCATCTGTAAAATTTCAACAGGTCCAGTCAGGACAGGAACGAGCACATCTCATCTAGAAAACCCAAGTAAATGACAGAGAACTATAAAGCAGTTATAGACAATTGTATTGATGAAAATGGCAGTTTATGTTCAGGTGATGGTAAGAAAGACATATAAAGTGCAAGGAAAGAAAATAACTAAACAAGAGAAGAATCATAGCAATGAAGACTGTAAAAACAGAACTAGCTGAACCAGGGTAATATGATATAGAGTCCAGACAACAATGTAGACAAGTATAACTCCAATGTAGTCCAGTACAAGATGAATCTAATATAAGATGAATCCAGTAAGGGACGATTCCAGTTATAGTGATCAACGATTCCAGGGTGAGTCCAGCCTATACTCTAACAGTGTGTTTTAAAATACCGAGATCGACATGTAAACGGCTGTAGGTAATACGGCACATCACACACCTGGCCGGGTGTGAGATGGCTATCATTCCAGTAGATTCCAGTTGAGAGATTCCAGATTAGGGTATGTCTACATGTCTTACTCAAGTATTTCCCCTTCCAGCAAGTGAATCCAAAAATCCGACACAATGATTCAAGACGAGTCCAGCCAAAATATAATGATACCAGTAAATGATTCCAGTAGGTGATTCCAGTAATAGAAGCCAGGAATGATGATACCAGTAATAGAGGCCAGAAAATAAAAGTGTGTCGTATACATGAATCCAGAAATATCCACACGTGTTGTAACAGAGAATCGCATACAACTAACTAGAACTGAAGTACAGTAATTGACAAGTAAATGAGAGAACTATCAAGAATGTACTCGTCTGATACTCTGAAAAGAGTAGTATAATGTCAGATGTCTGCAACAGAGTCACAATGTCCTAAACAGAATAATATGGGTCATGATATATAAAATACAAGAGAATTGAAAGATACAATGCAATCTACATGATTTCTAGGCCAATCTAGGTCAAAGTCAACTCTAAGTCAAACCTGGTCAACTGTCTAGGTCAAACTAGGTCCAGTCAAATTTGGTCAACTCTGGGTCAACCCAAGTTAACTACACCGGTCAACTAGGTCAATTGGTCACATCTAGACTCAATGTTGACTTTTGGTCAACTCCAGTCAATCTTGAACTATTGGGTCAACTCTGGTCAATTCTAGGTCCCTACTAGTCTAGGTTTATCTAAACCTACATTAAAACTAAACTCCTAAGTTCTAACCCATAACCCATAACATATACTTAATTATATCTCATAGACATGTATCTAATATGTATACATACACTATAATATTATTTCTAGGATACATTACCATTTCTAAGCCCTCAACCACAATACCAAAACACAAACTATCCTAATACATCATGTATATTACATTTTTTCTACCTTGCATATACATACATACATATATATATATATATATATATATATATATATATATATATATATATATATATTTTTTTTTTTTAATATATATGTATATGCATACATATATATTTATATATATATATATATGTATGCATATACATACATACATACATATATATATATATATATATATATATATATATATATATATATATATATATATATATATATATATATATATATATATAGATGTGAGAAAGGCTATGTGTTGTGTGTGTTTGAATAGAGGGTGGGCAAGTGACAGAATATATATATATATATATATATATATATATATATATATATATATATATATATATATATATATATATATATATAGATGTGAGAAAGGCTATGTGTTGTGTGTGTTTGAATAGAGGGTGGGCAAGTGACAGAATAAACCATGTGTGTGCAAGAGTGAGCCAATGTGTGGGTGAGAGTGATGTGCAAGTGTCAAGCCAATGTGTCATTTGGTGTCTATAGGAATCATTCACAGGTTAAAAAGCATCACAGAAATCAAGAGTTACTCAATGTAGTTTACAGAATTTAAGAGATTAAAATCTCAGTTAAAAACAAGGAAGAATTCCCAGGTTTAAAACTGTCAAGCCCCTAGCTAATCAATGAATCACTCTCATTCTCAGATTTATAGAGTGTCACACAAGGGAAGAAAATCAGGGCATATGCATACTGTTAAGGGTTTAGTGTGTGTGAAACCAAGCAAGTGAAATGCCATTGTTCCCAGTTTGCATCTCAGTCCATTCAGACCCTAAGCTAACTGTGAGTAGGATTCTCAGGAATGTGACCATAGAATGAAGGCAAAAGTAAAACAGAATTAAATGGCAGTTGTGGGTTATATGAGGGTGTCCACATGAATAGGGAACAATGTGGCAGATGATTAAAACATGAAATCAATATCAAAACAGTTTTAGAAGAACACAGAATAATTTCAGGAATTTGTGATGTGCAATAGTGCAACATGGCAATGACAGTTAAGTTCATATCAATTAAGCACAAAAACCTATTTTCAACTCAAACCTAAACCCCCATTCTCCTCACATATTCAGTGCAACATGGGAATGATTTATCATAACAACTGAATCATAATTTTAGTGAGGAAATCACAGGAATTATGAAACTGAAATGTGAATCAGTCAACAGTGTTCAAGTCATTCAACACCCTCAAGCCCCATTCGAAATCAAAAAAACTAACACTAGTCAAACTAACATTGTAAGGGTCTAATACACAGGTAGAGGAATCTAACATGATCAATAAACTTCAAACTCAATTATGGAGAATGAAGTTGAGAATCTGATTTCTCAAGACTGTGTATCAGTCCTATCTACATTCAACAAACAGTCCAAAATCCATTTCTCAAATGAAAAACCTAACCTTACATGATAATCCCACCTAGCACTTACTAATACACATGTAATTAGATTAAACATGTCAATTAAATACTAACATTTCAGTTAAAAAAAAGAAGAAAGGTTCAGGAATTCATAACAGAACCTAAGTATTAGTCTAAATAGGAAATTCCAAATTCGAAATCAAAAATAAGTTAAATATACAATTTAATGGTTGGTAAACAATCCCCCACACGTACACGTGTCCCCAGGAATCCTTTCATGTCACCCTAGAGCCGGATACGGCGTGTCCACGTCTAGAATTACACACAAACACTACACAGCACGCAGCGTCGTGCACGCGTGCGTGTCACTCTAGGACACGACACAGGGCACGACACGACTCGTGATCGTGCCCACGTGTTCACCACGTCTAGGGCTACACATTTATGCCCCTGCACCGTGTCCCCGTGTCTGAAATAAAAGTGCGTGTCAGTGGCCAAAACCCACGCGTGCACAGCGCACGCACGCGGCCAGTGCGGCCAGTGCGAGGAGGATTTCTCCTCGCACACGCAACCACGCGCGCCCATCTTTTGGGAGGATGGTGGCAGATCATGCCCCAAGCCCCTCGCCAAAATGGCATGTCCACGTGTCCTGTGTCGGGAGTTATCGACCCCGTGATGCAGGACACAACATGTGTTTCAGTCCCCGCATATTCGTGTCCCCGTGTGGACACGACACGACACCAAAATTAGGAAATAATCACAGAAATCAATAAGCAAGCCCTAGATCTAGGATTCTATTCAAATACATTTCAAAAATTAGAACAAAAGTTGGTTGAGGCATTACATCAAACACCTAACCTATCAAATGGATATGTGTCCGATACGGACACGAAACCGACACGAATTGTGCCCAAATTCTAGGGTCAGCTAGGGGACTCCTAGATCTAGCCCTAAATGCAAAGAAAACAGAAATTTAAATAAATTTAAGGAGTTTTACCTATAGGTGCAAAATATAAGAAAAGGCTCCAAATGGGGGGGTGTTCCTCTTGATAGCCAAATGCTCCAAATGAGCCCAAAGCTGAGATTAACCTTCAGAATTATAAAATATACAGAAATTAGAACCTATTGCAAAAGACTAGGATTAAAAAGGAATTAAAATGGATTTATGGGGATTTTTGGAAGGGGACAATACCTTTTCTTTTCTCCAAGTGTTGGAATGTTAAAAAGAGGCAAGCCCTAATGAATAAGTGTTTAAATAGGGTGAGGATCCCCATGTGGCTGGTCATTTAGGGTTTGGTTAGGGTTAGGGCTTCTAGTTATGGGCCATGGGCCAAGTCATAAGTCATTAAGTCATGAAATCATAAGTCATTTCATTAAACCATAAATCATGAAATGATTTCACTCAAACTAATCATCCTATTCCCAAATTAGTCTCTAATGACTAAAAGTAGGTTAACCTAAGTTAGACTAGGGTTACCATAGCTAGGGTTAGGTTCTAGGCTAGTCCACTAAGTCTCAACAAGTCAAAGTCAAACTAGAATTCACCAATTCATTAAATCACCAAATAATTCAATTAAGTCAAAATGACCAAATTATCCCTAGGCTAAAATAATAATTAAGTCATCATAATGACATGGTTAGGCTCTAGTTCATGCAGTCTCTCAGGTTTCACTAACAGCACATCAAAATCATAAGTCATAACTTAAACCAGTTTTAAAATAGTTTAAAAATTATTAAAATCACCAAAAATCATAATATAAAATAAATATCAATAATAATTATTATAATCACAAAATTTCAAAAATACCCTCATCTGGAAAACTGGGTGTTACAATATATATATATATATATATATATATATATATATATATATATATATATATATATATATATATATATATATATATATATATATATATATATATATATATATTGTGAATATGTATATGTATGGGTCTTTTATTTTGATCTAGATAATAATTGCAATAAACGATTGTTATATATATTATATATGTTTTGTTATTAAAACAAAATTTACCTAAAGTACGATAAATAGTTTTTCCTAAAATATCTTTGTGGAATGTTGGAAGTCTAGGCAACATGTGTATACTTGTAGATGTACCTATTAAATAAATGCATAAATAAATACACTATTATCTATGAAGTTGGTAAATAGATATCCCAATAAATAGAGGTTAATTATAGAAATTATAAATATAGGCTATAATCACTTTGTTACTATTTGAATAGACTTATAGACAACATATAGGAGATTAAAACCCTTCTTCTAGATTTAATTTACACCCTCTGTACAGTAAGTAATTTGTTTGTGAAGTTTAGGAAAAATCTGTTTTCGAAAACTAAAATTTTAGGAAAAGTTTCCGATACGTCATGCGCTCCGACAAACCGGACGATGAGGTCGCAACCCATAAGCATCGAAAGACGCGTATGGATGTTGTCGACGTATGGGATTCGACGGAACTCGATTTCGTTGTGCATGCGCGACGAAATCGAAGCGTATCCGCCGAGATACCCCGTATCGGCCTCTTTACAAATTAGCCCATAACTTCGTGCACTTTCGTCATCTTGAAACAAAACTTGTGCCAATAGGACCGTATTATTTTTCTGGTCTTGTATGCCAAGTTTGGCCCGATTCTGAGAAGGTCGACCGAATGCTATTTTGGCGGGCCCGCAACCCGATCCAACGGGCAAATTTGTGTACGGCCCACCCGAATCTAACTTTGAACATACGGTTGGGTTCGTCTCGTCAAACTGGACCCATAGACATATAGTTTGACGACTTTAGAGATCATAGACTCAGGCACGCTTTTCGGTACAAAGCGAGTCCAACGACGAACATCATTTTGGCCCAAAATTATCATTTTGCTCCTGTGTCTAGAATTGGACTTATGGGTAGCCTATCCTAGCTAATTTGACTATTCTGAACACGTTGGAAATATCTATTTCAGCCCCCGGAGACTGTTGTGCAGTTGGACTTTTGTGTGGCATACTGAGTGTTTGTATTATCGGTTTCACCAGCAAAGGACCCCAGGCAAGTACATATATCGATTTGCTTTCAATTCTAATAGTTTACTTTACATGTAATACATATGCTTCTTCTATTTGTTGACACGCTCGTCACATGGAGATTAGTATCATGAATTTAGTTATACTTCTTGACTGTCATTCACGTGATTACCATGCTTGTGACTTGATTCCATAAGTACTAGCTGGGCGAAAAAATATCTTAGTAGACGTGTGAACTACCCATTCCATCCTAATATGTATGATTGTGACTGATAGCAGCCGCACACGACACATACGGGGTACCAAATTTATCCCTTAATCGTTCACATGTCGAACTCGATATTTCAACACACGTAGATAATTCTTGTTTCAGTTTTTTCATCTTGTTTCTTCACCACTTGCCATGTCACCATGCTTTACGTACTTACTTTCTAATCGCTATATCTCACCATAGAGTTGCCTGATCTTTTCCACTATATCATGATGCTTGTTATTTTCTAGTTTTACTTCTCATATGCTATTTTCATGTTTTGTGAATTCTATTATAGCTTAGATAGCTTGTCATATGTGTGCTTGTTCCATTCCTGACTGGAAACCAATATTTTTCAGGTTAACCGTGATCACTTTTAGCATTGGGGAGATGGGTGTACTGCAGGCCAAAACCATAGAAGACTAGTTCGATAGTTGAGTATTTATTCAGTTGTTCTTTATAAATTGTGAGACATTGTACCTTATATAAAATGTAAATCTTTGAATATTGTAATTTAATTTAGTTATTATGAATGAGCATTATTTGTGATGTTGAGCATTGTGGCTAGCGTTCTATCGCCAATACTGCGACGTAGGCTGGCAAGGACACGCACATGTATCTCGAAAAGCGGGTGTGGGTCGTGACAAGTTTTTGTGGTAGCCCATGTAGGTCAATTTTTGCAAATTGTGCGAACTCGTGATAGTACTTAAGTTAGTCGTACTATTGCGAGCCTACGACTAGGAAGTGCTCATTCACATTAGGATTGAATTAATTTAGGAGGATGACTGGGAATATGGGTCCCTTATTCAACTGACTGTGGGGTAGTTAAGGATTGTTATATTGGTCATGCAATTTAGGTAAAGAATTATAAATTTAGATAACTTGAGAAATTTCTATAGACCACTATTGCAGGACGATAGGATCTAAGGAGGGTAGACTATTCATCTAGTAAATTAGGACTTTCTAAGATTCAATTCAAATCTGATCCTTTATGCAAATTGTTATTTGTCTTCACTAATCATCTTGTAAGATCTGTATTGCTCATTTATTTTTCATTAGCCATAAATTATTATATCCTCTAAAAGTCAATATTCTATCTCCGTCCGTGACCTTAAGCTTAACATGACCCAATATCCAATATTTATTTCGACTCAATTTTGCTAAAATTCAAGATATGTATATGTTTGTTTTCCCTCAATCTTTGAATATTAGAGAGATAGAAATTTAAAAGTTGACATTTTTATTGTCTTCGTTCATTTCTTTCTAATCTTGATCATTTGGCCTTGCCTAAAACAATGTCACATCGTGAGTTTTATCACTTATATATTTTCTTGGATCTAAGAAATTATTTTTAAAGTAACTTCTCCTCATATATATATATATATATATATATATATATATATATATATATATATATATTAATCTCGAGTTAAGTTTTTGATTCAAATTTTCCTCTCAATCATTAATCTTCGATATCCGTAAAATAGGGTTAGAAGAATTTTACTTATTTGACTTCGATCCTTATCCTTCCTAATCAATTATTTCTTTCCAAGAATCGACATTTATACTCGAAGGACAGATACTTACATCTTTTGGAACTTGTTTGAATTTTAGAACCTTATTGAATTCTTATGGATATAGTTGGAAGAATATTCGTTGACTTACAAGGGTAAGACAGCAGCGCACTGTCGCCATTACTTGAATTACGAGACTGCGGGTTCACTGCAGCCAACAGCACACTGGCGTGACATGATCCCTAGTTAAATAATTTCAAGTAAACGTAGGCTATCAAAGTTATTAAAACTATTACCTGCTGTCTTATTTTGATCTTTGAGTATCAATATTAGACAAGTTAATAAAACATTCGATACCGTATCCTCATTGGAGTCAAAAATCTGAGTCTACTGCAGCAAGATGTACACTGGCGAGGCATGGATTCTCGGGTAAAATGGTCGAGTGTGTTTACGGTTCGAATACCACAGAGACTACATCTTTTATTGACATAGAATATTGATTCTTCATGATCTGCAAAATCTTGCACTCCCACACCAAAACTGAATTGTATCCTATTCCTTATTATCGTATTTTAATAAAGCTTGTAGTTCTCCCTCTTATCTTTCTTTCTTGCCTTCTAATCTCGAGTCGCCATTTTACCCCTCCTCATTTAAAACTATTACTAGATTTTAATTCCATGTTTTACTAGATTCATAATCGCACCTATATTATGAAACTATGATCATGCCTACATAATTGATCGTGCTGAAATGATTTCGATTTGTATCATCCTTACGACTTTGGATCTCAACTAGACTATTTTTCAATCGAGTCAATTCGCATACTTTTCTAGATTTTGACTCCGTAATCGTGCTTAAATAATTTTGCTTAAAATAGTTAATCAAGTTAAATTGTGCCAACAAAAAGTTGAATTTGATCGTTCCTAATCAATTTTGATCGTGACTAAACTATTTGATTATATCTACCGTGCCTATATTTTAAACCCTATTATTGCAAATGTTTATATTTCTATTCCACTATGATTACGACTGTTTGACCTTATTCATGCTCATGCCAACCTTTTACTTTTCATCATGCTTGGAGACTTGCATGATTAGTCTTGATCGTGACTGTATCTTAAATGATATCTAAGTGATCATAGACCGTCTAGACTTTATCCAAATTCCTGATCATCTTTAAACAAAACTTGATCGTGACTCAAATCATATATTTGATCATGCTTAATCTCATTTTCTTTGTTTATTATTTTAATTTTTACTCACGATTACGTATGACTAATTTGATCAGGAATCATATCTTTTTCTTGATTATATCAATTGTCGTTCATATTCATCGATTGAAATTTTATTTCTTGATTATATTCTTAGTCATGCCTTACCGCACCCTTTCAAAACTTCGAGGGCAAAATTTTCTAAGATGGGTAGATTTGTATGCCTACCCAGATTTTAAAATTTTATTTATTTTATTTTGTTTTCTAGTTAGAAATATATAGTTTTATATTTCAATTCTAGAATAGATACTTTGAAAGAAAACATTTTACCAAAGTTATTCTAAAAGAGATTTTTTCTTATTCCTTTTTCAAAATAGACTTCTAGAAGTGCTTGATCAGTTATTACGATTTAAATTTGCATGATATGTTTCCAATATTATTTGATACTAGTGAGTATTATTTTAAAAATATTACTGAAAGGTTATTGTTACGAAAATAGTTAGTTTAGTTTTGGCTAAATGTATTTAATATGTAGTATTACTTTTAAAATAATAATAGATTAATCAATTATTTCTACAATTTTAAGTTATAAATATATTTGAATGATATCAAAAATTTACTAGGGTGGAATTATTAGGTAAATGTTTACTAAATTAACCTTGACCTATACAAATATACTTTAAAGGTTATTGACATACTTAGTACCTTTCAATTTATTACAGCTATCAAGTGTTATATTATATTTGGTTTAAATGATTTTTTAAAATAAAATATATAATTATTATAACCGTTATGGATCGATTTTGATTTATTCGATTCAATATTTATTAAACCTTAGAAAGATTTGATCATCTAGTCCTTCCTAACTGGATACCTAACCCTAACCCTAAATTCCTTTCCCAGATTTTCAAATTTAATCATTCATGTACCTTATTTATTATCGTGGTTGAAGCAAATTTTTCGTGATACTTTATTTATGATTATTTTTATAAACACTTGTTTTAAATTAATATTTGAGAGCATTTTAGGACCTTTAGAGTTTCAAGACTCTTCTCCTTTTTTCACCTATTTGATCAATATTTTCTTACCCTAAATTTTTTCCTATCTTTTCACCGATCAACCAAGCCGCTTATCCTAGTAGTCCTTAAATTCGAGGACTAATTTATTTCTAAGGTGGGTAGATTTATAATCCCTCTCCCCGAAATTTTGGAAATATTTTTATTATATTTGAAATAAAATGTGATTTTTGGATTTTTTATATTATTTAATTAATTAATTATTATAGAAGGCCTTAGCCATGTTAAATTTTGGAGTGCCAGATGACTAGAAATGATGGTACGGATAGTGCAATAGCGTACTTTGACTAGTGTATTACCATAGTAGGAAAACCGAGCCATAAGTGTGTCCGAACTAGGAAAAACCAGGCTAAGTTATGATTTGATCCCTATAAATAATCTATTAGTTATTTAATAATAATACGACTTTTAGGAGACCGGTTAGACCGAAGTGGCCCGGATGGACCCGAACCCAACCCAAGCCCACGTAGTCATGTGGTGTGTGCCCAAAATGTCCATGTATATATATATATATATTATATATATAATATATATAATATATATATAATATATATATATATATATTGTGAATATGTATATGTATGGGTCTTTTATTTGAATATGAAAAAAGAAAAAATATTATCGGGAATATGTTATGTAGGTCTTTTATTTTGATCTAGATAATAATTGCATAAACGATAGTTATAGATATTATATATGTTTTGCTATTAAAATGATATTTACCTAAAGTATGATAAATAGTTTTTCCTAAAATATCTCTATGGAACGTTGGAAGTCTAGGCTACATATGTATACTGTAGGTGTACCTATTAATAAATGCATAAATAATACATTATTATCTATGAAGTTGGTAAATAGATATCCCAATAAATGGAGGTTAATTATAGAAATTATAAATAGGCTATAATCACTTTGTTACTATTTGAAAATATTCTAATAACCATTACATATATATAATATTATATATATTATAATATATTATATATATATATATATATATATATTATAATATATATATATATATATATATATATATGAAATTATAAATATAGCTATAATCACTTTGTTACTATTTGAAAATATTCCTAAAACCATTATTTATATATTATATATATTATATAATATTTATATATTATATAATATATATATATATATATATATATATATATTATATATATATATATTATATATATATATATATTTTTTTTTATATATATCTATATATATATATATACATATATATATTTCCAATATATATCTTTCTAATATATATATATATATATACATATATATATGTATATCTATATATATATATATATATATATATAATATACTATATATATATCTATATAATATATCTATATAATATATTATATATATATATATATAATATATATATATATTGGAACAACACCTATTTTATTCATAAAGGCCTTAAAGCCGAACCTATACAAGTATACCACTAGGCGCAAAATGCCGGCCTATATACGTATACTGACAAAAGAAGTGAAGAACGGAAACCAAAACGGCTAAGACGGAGTTCCAAAAGACCGTCTGGCCGTGCAAACAGAGGATCTCCGTTGGCGGCACTGCTGAATGGTCTCCCTAATCAGTTGGTCTGCGGAGTACTGGTGGCCTTCATATCTTGCCTTGTTGCGATTTTTCCAGATAACCCAACGTGGCGGGCGGCAGCTACGATGGTGACCATGGGACGCGGATGCCCAGGGCCACGAGGTCGAGGAAGTTGTCGCCCCATGAGGCCTTTTGCAACGCTGGGAAAGTACTCTCAAGACCTTGACCAGGAGGTCTCTTTGACTGAGGATGTGGTTGACTATTTCGATTGACGATCGGAGCAGCATGTACACGTTGACGTAAGACTGAACCCGATAGTGTTGAGAGTGTCATCGGTGGGTAGGATATTGTAGGGCTCTCCAATGAAGAAGGACCACTTCTTGGGGATGCATGTCTGCCAGAGGGATGCTATGGTTGGAGATGGCGCTGCATTGCCAAGGATCAGACTTCTGGCGATCTAACCGAGAATGCACGTCGACTTCGGGAGATCACTCGAGTTTATCTGCGTCTGCCTCAATCGTCAATCCGCACGACAGATGCAATCGATTGCCTCTAACCCATCCAGACCCGAATCTTGTTCCAATTCTAGTTGTTATCAGAGGGGCCCACAAGTCCTTGATTGTGTTGTTCCTAGGGGCAGCTGAAAGGTTGGGAAGCAAGGTGTCTCCAATCCAGCATTCCAGAAATGGCGATGAATCGCTGTTTGCCCACCTGTAGGCGAATCGCCGATTTGGCAAGAGACCGCCCGATGAGAATGTGGCGCCAGGCCGCTGAGGATCTGCTGTTAAAGATGGCCGTCGACGGGTGGATGTGCTTGAAGTATCTGGCCTTCATGAACCTGGTCCATAGGTTCTGACTCGTGCGGAGCGTCCACCAGAGTTTTATCGAAAAAGCATTAACGATGTGGGAAAGTTTGGTGAATCCAAGGCCCCTCTCTCGGTAGGACGAGCCATGGTATCCCAACTAGCCCAATGATGCTTGTCATTGCCGCTGCTGTGCCCCCAGAGAAAGTTGTTGAAGATACTCGATGGAAGATAGGACTTTCTTGGGAGGGGGGGGAGAACGCGGCCAGGGTTATAAATGGGAATGGAAGTGAGGACATGATTGATAGGATCATCTTGCCCCTGGGGATAGGGTAGCATTGGTCCAGCCCTCGAGTTTTTACCTGATGCGGTTGATCAGGTTCTCAAAATTACCGGCGTTGGATTTGCCGTACATGAGGGGGCATCCAAGGTAGTGGAATGGAGGATGCTGATGGGAAGGTGTTACGACCCGCTATCCAAATTGTTGGGCCGGGCCGAGTTATGTCCAGCCTACGCTTGAGATAAAGTACAGTAAATGTTCTAGAAATAACAAGATAAGACTAAATGTGCTAACATTTCTATAAACAAATAAGAGTCATAAATGCTCCAACAACAAAACGTCGCTCATATAGTAATAAGTCCAAGTACAAGTCTGAATGTAAAACTGGATACATGTCCAGTTAAAATACGTAGTCTAATACATGACTACACTAAATATCCAAAACAACTATGCAAACTAGACGAGTTTTCCCGCAGGTACATCCTCGTAAGGCAAAGCCTGGTCCTCGGCATTATCTCCATAATATGGGTCACAGAGCAACTCTTCCTCAGTAAGGATACCTACAACGTTATCCTGTCAGGACGGGAGCAAGTACTGAATCTAACAAACATAAAAATACTGATCATGTGATGAAAAGAAATGACATATCATGTTTATCGGTTTTTAGTTACATTTATCATGGCAATAAATTTATTGCTTTTAAAGTTTAAAACTGTAGTAGGTGAGTGATCAGTCAATAGGTAATCAGGATGTACAGCGATACATATCAATTTTCTAAAGTGTATATAGTACACTTAACGGCATCGGTGTATATCCGTACACAAACGTGGGACCAGACATACGACAGATACATATAGAATTAACGGTGCTCGGAAATACATACGGAGAAGGGGGTCATAATCACGTACACTACTAACAGTTTTCTTAACCCGTTATTAAACATGTGAGAGATATGAAAAGTATCCTAAACATGGCAGAGACTGAAAGTAATACAATATGCAAAGTTTTAACTTGCTACCCAAGGATCATCATTTAACATGGTTGGTAAATCACAGTTTATTGTTTATAGCAGTATGTAAAGTTCGTAGAAAGTACTTGCCTCTAGTAAAGCAAAGCAGCGATATAAATGCTATAGATGCCTGGTAACTCGTCACTGTTGAAAATAACCATAAACTTAGTTTTATACTAAGTTAAACACTAAGACACTAAGTGGTGCAACACGATTGTGACTGGGCACCTAGCCAAAATGATGACTTTAGCATAGAAGACCAATGTGGGGTGACACAATACTCAAACTAACTTCCTAGGGTCTTTACACTAGTGTGGGGTGAGGTTCAATACGACTAAAACACAAAACACACAAAAAAGTTACAAGTCGTAATTATTCAATAAATAAATCAACTGTACATTGTGTTCCAATAATTTTTGAGATAGACAAAAAGCCCAATTTTGCATAAAATAAAGTACCAAAATGATCCTTGTTAATTATAGGAATTATTTTATAATTTTTCTGGAATTTATTAACCAGTACATGTATTTTATAAAAAATTTTTCATAAGTACACAGAAAGTGAGTTCTGGTTTCATATGCCAAAAACAGTGGCAAAACTGAAATTAAATACTGTAAAAATTATGATAAATTAGATAAATCAACATAGTATCTAAATACTATTTTTCCAGAATTTAACAGCAATAAAAGTATTTTTAGAAATTCAAAAACAGCATGGTACACAATCTGAAATTAAAATTAATTATCTGCGTTTTTGTCCATGTACATAATTTGAACCAGAGTTCAAATACAGGACCCAAGGCCATGAATCAAGTCCAATATGACTTGTACAGGTCTTGAATGTGTGAAAACACATTTGAGCCCAAAAATTCATGCTAGGCTTGGACACCAAATGGTTGCAGTAATTAAAATACACAAAAATACAAAGATGTACAATACATAAAATACTAATATTTTAACAAGGTAAAATTATACATAGTAGTCATATAAATATGACAAGTATATTTACATATATTAAAGTATAATATATGTACAATATTACGTAAATTACATAGGCTAAATAGTATGTATACACACATATACATATATAACCACACACACACACACACACACACACACACACCACACATATATATATAATCTATATATATATATATATATTAGATATCTATCTACTATTATATATTTTTTTACTGTACTATTATATATTTATTTCTTTATAATTATATTATATATATATATATATATATTATATATATATATATATTATATATAACAAAAAAAGAAAAGAAAAAAAAAAAGAAAAAGAAAAAGAAAATAAAAATAAAAACCATAACAGAGCCTAAGGCTCGAACTCGGGCCACTGAGCGCGGGAGGGGGGGGGTGATTTAAACTCGCACGCTGACCAGTGGGCCAACTCGGGCTCACTGTTAGGAAAGGTTTAGATTATATTTATTTAGGTTTTAAGTTAACGGGTTGTAAACCCGATAACAATTCTTCGTGTCCTGACAGTTAAGGAACGAAGTATAGTCGAGTCCAAGTGTCCGGGTCATTAACGACACGCACGACACGAGTTTGCTGTGTCCACAATTACCAATAAAGTCGTCGTGTGTTGGCGAGTCCCATAAGTGAAAACGAGACACAATAGGACACGAAAACGAAACTGACAGTACGTGTCCGAGCAGTACGGGCTATTTGGGGCGACGACTGGGCGGAGGAGGCGTCATGGCGGTGGCGCTTTGGTGGCGCTGGGCTCAGCTTGGTGGGGCGAATCGATCGGTGGGTGGTGGATGGGGGTGGCGACTGTCATGGAGGCTGGACGGGGTTCGTCGGAGCTAGGGTTACGGCGACGGGAAAGTGGGGAAGATGGTGGTCGTGGGGGTCGAAGTGAAATAGGGTTAAGGTTTTGGGGGTCGAGGAACTTTATAGAGCCGTAGGTCGGTCGGTTAGGGGTTGAAATTAGGATTAGGGTTTCGGTAAGGATTGCCGAAGACGACGACAGCACAAAGGCGGTGGTCGGGTTAGGGTTAGGTTTAGCAGAAAACCCCTAGAGTTTGAGAATTTGCAAAAATAGCCCTGCGCCTAATAGTTGCAAAATAATTTGCAACCCGCAATTTAAAACAAATTATTAATTGCAAACTTATTACAATTTAACAAATTGCATATTGATATTAAATATTCTACAAATTGCAGATTGATATTTTAAGCTATAAAATTCATTTAAAAATTTAATAAAATTTTTAGAAAAATTCCTAAAATTATAATAAATTATTTTAAAGCTAATTAGGCCTTAGCACTAATTAACACTAATTAATTCAATTTTAAAAAACAGGGGCTGACAAGTCTTCCTCCTTGAAAAATTTTGTCCTCAAAATTCACAAGGATTGAAGATCCTACAATTTCTAACATAGCAAACAATGCAATAAATGACTAAGGCTACGATCGAAACTAACCTCTAAGGTATCAAGCGGGAACATGTGGTTCCCTCGCAGCGGTTGGATCGAACAAGTAAGGGTATCTCTCCCTCATGTCCGACCCTCTCCCAAGTAGATTCACCGGAGAGTGACGGCTCCAAGCTACTCGTACTAAGGGTATAACCTTGTTCCTCAGCCCTTCTCCCTCCTGTCTAATATCTCCACTGGCTGCTCAGTAACTTCAAGGCTCGGTCCGATCTCCAACTCCGAATGATCTAGCACATGGCTGGGGTCCGGAACATATCTCCTCAGCTGAGATACGTGAAAGACATCGTGAACTCCTGCTAGATTGGGTGGAAGTACAACCCTGTAAGCTACCTCTCCAATCCTGCCAAGTATCTCGAACGGCCCAATGTACCTGGGGCTTAACTTCCCTCCTCGTCCGAACTGGATCGTCCATCTGGTAGGTGATATCTTCACTAGCACCATATCACCATCTGCGAACTCCATCGATCTGCAACTAGCATCGGCCCAGTATTTCTGCCTGTCCTGAGCTATTCTGAGCCTGTCTCTGATCATCCCGACCTTCTCTGCTGCATCCGTGATCATCTCTGGCCCAAGCATAACTCTGTCCCCAACATCGTCCCAAAAGAGCGGTGTACGGCATCGTCGTCCATAAGTGCCTCGAAAGGAGACATACCAATGCTGGCTTGGTAGCTGTTGTTGTATGAAAACTCTACCAAGTGCAGATGGCTCTCCCAAGATCCGCCAAAGTCCAGTACGCAGGTCCTCAGCATATCCTCCAGTGTCTGTATCGTCCTCTCGGACTGCCCATCTATCTGCGGGTGGTACGCTGTACTGAATTTGAACCGACTGCCCAAACTCCTCCTGCAAGCTCCTCCAATAGTGGGACGTGAATCTGCTATCTCTGTCCGACACGATGCTCACGGGTACTCCGTGCAAGCGAACTATCTGCTGTATTATAGCTCTGCCAACTCTCGATGGAAAGCCCCACCTTGAAGGGTATAAAGTACGCACTTCGATAGCCTGTCCACGAGACCCAAATGGCATCCTTCCCTCCTTGGGAATGAGGAAGCCCTGAGCGAAGTCCATCATAATATGTTCCCACTTCTACTCGGGAATGGGTAACAGCTGCAACAGACTAGCTGGCCTCTGGCGCTCTGCCTTGACCTGCTGGCAAACTAGGCATCTCGAAATGAAACGTGATACATCCTCTTCATCCCGTGCCACCAAAGATGTTCCCGCAAGTCACGGTACATCTTGTTAGCACCAGGGTGAATAGAATATCTTAATCGGTATGCCTCCTGCAAGACTGCCTCTACCAGCTCTCCCTTTGACACGCATAATCGGCTACCATGCCTCAAGATCCATCCTCTGCTACAGTAAAGTCATCCAGCAATCCGGCTAAGGCCTGGGCCTGAAGTTTGCGAAGGCTCTCATCTATAGACTGTGTCTCCTGGTCTGCTCCATCAAACCTGACTGAATGTCAAGCGCCATCATCTGTATTACTGATCCTGGCCGAACTATCTCGATACCGAGCTTCTCCAGATCTTCCCGCAAATGCTGATCTATCATCAGATACCATGCCATCGGGCCTGCTCGCGCATCCGCCACCATATTTGCCTTTCCGGGGTGATACTGTAAATCGATGTCGAAGTCCTTCATCAACTCCAACCATCATCTTTGCCTCATGTTCAGCTCTTTCTGCGTGAACACATACTTCAAGCTTTTGTGGTCAGTAAAGATTTCCACACGCTTTCCGTATAAGTATGTTTCCATAACTTGAGTGCAAAGATCACTGCAGCTAACTCTAGGTCATGGGTAGGATAGTTCCGCTCATGAGTCCATAATTGCCTAGATGCATAAGCAATCACTTTTCATGCTGCTGTAGGACACCATCCTAGCCCCTTCCCAGAAAGATCGCTGTATATGGTGAAACCTCCAGATCTTGAAGGTAATGTTAGAACTGGAGCGGTCGTCAGCCTCCTCTTCAGTCCTCAAATGCTGCCTGGCAGTCCTCTGACCAGATGTACTCTGCGTCCTTCTGCGTCAGCTTTGTCATGGGTTCAGCTATCCTAGCAAAGTCCTGGATGAACTTTGTATAATAGCCTGCTAACCAGAAAGCTCATGATCTCTGAAACTGACGTCGGAGCCTTCCATGTCTCGACTGCAGCAATCTTCCTGGGATCCACCGAGATTCCCTCTCCAGTAACTACATGGCCGAGAAACTCTACTCGATCTAAAAAGAACTCGCACTTCGATAATTTGGCAAACAACCTTTCCTGCCTCAGAATCTCCAAAACTGTCCGCAAGTGCTCTGATGCTCCTCCGGCGTCTTCGAGTATATCAGGATGTCGTCGATAAATACTACGACGAACTTATCCAGATACTGGTGAAATGTCTTATTCATCAAATTCATAAAGACAGCTGGCGCATTTGTGAGACCAAATGGCATCACCAGAACTCTACTCCCGTACTTCGTGTTGAATGCGTCTTCTGGATGTCTGCTGCCCTGACCTTCATGGTGGTACCCGGATCTCAAGTTATCCTGGAAATACTTTCGCCCCACTCAAACTGGTCGAACAAATCATCTATCCTGGGCAAAGGAATTTGTTCTTGATGGTGATGGCATTCAAGGCCCGGTAGTCAATACACAACCGAACTGTACCATCTTAGGTAAAAGAGCACTGGCGCTCCCCATGGAGAAGCACTAGATCGAATGAAACCCTTTTTCAACAGGTCATCAATCTGCTCTTTCATCTCTACGGCCTCCTTGGGGTTCACTCTATAGCAAGCCTGGGATACTGGTGATGAACCCAGTACAATCTATAGTGAACTCCACATCTCTGTCAGGCAGAAGTCCTAGAAGATCCTCTGGGAATATATCCAAAACTCCCTAATGA
>JANAVB010028197.1:8422810-8442810 GCA_029216955.1 Iris pallida
CAGAATAAACCATGTGTGTGCAAGAGTGAGCCAAGTGTGGTGAGAGTGTGCAAGTGGCAGCCAATGTGTCATTGGTGTCTATAGGAATCATTCACAGGTTAAAAAGCATCACAGAAATCAAGAGTTACTCAATGTAGTTTACAGATTTAAGAGATTAAAATCTCAGTTAAAAACAAGGAAGAATTCCCAGGTTTAAAACTGTCAAGCCCCTAGCTAATCAATGAATCACTCTCATTCTCAGATTATAGAGTGTCACACAAGGGAAGAAAATCAGGGCATATGCATACTGTTAAGGGTTTAGTGTGTGTGAAACCAAGCAAGTGAAATGCCATTGTTCCCAGTTTGCATCTCAGTCCATTCAGACCCTAAGCTAACTGTGAGTAGGATTCTCAGGAATGTGACCATAGAATGAAGGCAAAAGTAAAACAGAATTAAATGGCAGTTGTGGGTTATATGAGGGTGTCCACATGAATAGGGAACAATGTGGCAGATGATTAAAATGAAATCAATATCAAAACAGTTTTAGAAGAACACAGAATAATTTCAGGAATTTGATGTGCAATAGTGCAACATGGCAATGACAGTTAAGTTCATATCAATTAAGCACAAAAACCTATTTTCAACTCAAACCTAAACCCCCATTCTCCTCACATATTCAGTGCAACATGGGAATGATTTATCATAACAACTGAATCATAATTTTAGTGAGGAAATCACAGGAATTATGAACTGAAAGTGAATCAGTCAACAGTTTCAAGTCATTCAACACCCTCAAGCCCCATTCGAAATCAAAAAAACTAACACTAGTCAAACTAACATTGTAAGGGTCTAATACACAGGTAGAGGAATCTAACATGATCAATAAACTTCAAACTCAATTATGGAGAATGAAGTTGAGAATCTGATTTCTCAAGACTGTGTATCATCCTATCTACATTCAACAAACAGTCCAAAATCCATTTCTCAAATGAAAACCTAACCTTACATGATAATCCACCTAGCACTTACTAATACACATGTAATTAGATTAAACATGTCAATTAAATACTAACATTTCAGTTAAAAAAAAAGAAAGAAGAAAGGTTCAGGAATTCATAACAGAACCTAAGTATTAGTCTAAATAGGAAATTCCAAATTCGAAATCAAAAATAAGTTAAATATACAATTTATGGTTGGTAAACCATCCCCCACACGTACACGTGTCCCCAGGAATCCTTTCATGTCACCCTAGAGCCGGATACGGCGTGTCCACGTCTAGAATTACACACAAACACTACACAGCACGCAGCGTCGTGCACGCGTGCGTGTCACTCTAGGAAACGACACAGGGCACGACCGACTCGTGATCGTGCCCACGTTTTCACCACGTCTAGGGCTACACATTTATGCCCCTGCACCGTGTCCCCGTGTCTGAAATAAAAGTGCGTGTCAGTGGCCAAAACCCACGCGTGCACAGCGCACGCCGCGGCCCCAGTGCGGCCAGTGCGAGGAGGATTTCTCCTCGCACACGCAACCACGCGCGCCCATCTTTTGGGAGGATGGTGGCAGATCATGCCCCAAGCCCCTCGCCAAAATGGCATGTCCACGTGTCCTGTGTCGGAGTTATCGACCCCGTGATGCAGGACAACATGTGTTTCAGTCCCCGCATATTCGTGTCCCCGTGTGACACGACACGACACCAAAATTAGGAAATAATCACAGAAATCAATAAGCAAGCCCTAGATCTAGGATTCTATTCAAATACATTTCAAAAATTAAGAAAAAAGTTGGTTGAGCATTACATCAAACACCTAACCTATCAAATGGATATGTGTCCGATACGGACACGAAACCGACCGAATTGTGCCCAAATTCTAGGGTCAGCTAGGGGACTCCTAGATCTAGCCCTAAATGCAAAGAAAACAGAAATTTAAATAAATTTAAGGAGTTTTACCTATAGGTGCAAATATAAGAAAAGGCTCCAAATGGGGGGGTGTTCCTCTTGATAGCCAAATGCCCAAATGAGCCCAAAGCTGAGATTAACCTTCAGAATTATAAAATATACAGAAATTAGAACCTATTGCAAAAGACTAGGATTAAAAAGGAATTAAAATGGATTTATGGGGATTTTTGGAAGGGGACAATACCTTTTCTTTTCTCCAAGTGTTGGAATGTTAAAAAGAGGCAAGCCCTAATGAATAAGTGTTTAAATAGGGTGAGGATCCCCAGTGGCTGGTCATTTAGGGTTTGGTTAGGGTTAGGGCTTCTAGTTATGGCCATGGGCCAAGTCATAAGTCATTAAGTCATGAAATCATAAGTCATTTCATTAAACCATAAATCATGAAATGATTTCACTCAAACTAATCATCCTATTCCCAAATATCTCTAATGACTAAAAGTAGGTTAACCTAAGTTAGACTAGGGTTACCATAGCTAGGGTTAGGTTCTAGGCTAGTCCACTAAGTCTCAACAAGTCAAGTCCAACTAGAATCACCAATTCATTAAATCACCAATAATTCAATTAAGTCAAAATGACCAAATTATCCCTAGGCTAAAATAATAATTAAGTCATCATAATGACATGGTTAGGCTCTAGTTCATGCGTCTCTCAGGTTTCACTAACAGCACATCAAAATCATAAGTCATAACTTAAACCAGTTTTAAATAGTTTAAAAATTATTAAAATCACCAAAAATCATAATATAAAATAATATCAATAATAATTATTATAATCACAAAATTTCAAAAATACCCGCATCTGGAAAACTGGGTGTTACAATATAATATATATCTATTATATATATAATATATATATCTATATATATTATATATTATATATATATATATATATCTATATATATATATTATATATTGTGAATATGTATATGTATGGGTCTTTTATTTGATCTAGATAATAATGCATAAACGATTGTTATATATATTATATATGTTTTGTTATTAAAACAAAATTTACCTAAAGTACGATAAATAGTTTTTCCTAAAATATCTTTGTGGAATGTTGGAAGTCTAGGCAACAGTGTATACTTGTAGATGTACCTATTAAATAAATGCATAAATAAATACACTATTATCTATGAAGTGGTAAATAGATATCCCAATAAATAGAGGTTAATTATAGAAATTATAATATAGGCTATAATCACTTTGTACTATTTGAATAGACTTATAGACAACATATAGGAGATTAAAACCCTTCTCTAGATTTAATTTACACCCTCTGTACAGTAAGTAATTTGTTTGTGAAGTTTAGGAAAAATCTGTTTTCGAAAACTAAAATTTTAGGAAAAGTTTCCGATACGTCATGCGCTCCGACAAACCGGACGATGAGGTCGCAACCCATAAGCATCGAAAGACGCGTATGGATGTTGTCGACGTATGGGATTCGACGGAACTCGATTTCGTTGTGCATGCGCGACGAAATCGAAGCGTATCCGCCGAGATACCCCGTATCGGCCTCTTTACAAATTAGCCCATAACTTCGTGCACTTTCGTCATCTTGAAACAAAACTTGTGCCAATAGGACCGTATTATTTTTCTGTCTATGCCAAGTTTGGCCCGATTCTGAGAAGGTCGACGCGAATGCTATTTTGGCGGGCCCGCAACCCGATCCAACGGGCAAATTTGTGTACGGCCCACCGAATCTAACTTTGAACATACGGTTGGGTTCGTCTCGTCAAACTGGACCCATAGACATATAGTTTGACGACTTTAGAGATCATAGACTCAGGCACGCTTTTCGGTACAAAGCGAGTCCAACGACGAACATCATTTTGGCCCAAAATTATCATTTTGCTCCTGTGTCTAGAATTGGACTTATGGGTAGCCTATCCTAGCTAATTTGACTATTCTGAACACGTTGGAATATCTATTTCAGCCCCCGGAGACTGTTGTGCAGTTGGACTTTTGTGTGGCATACTGAGTGTTTGTATTATCGGTTTCACCAGCAAAGGACCCCAGGCAAGTACATATATCGATTGCTTTCAATTCTAATAGTTTACTTTACATGTAATACATATGCTTCTTCTATTGTTGACACGCTCGTCACATGGAGATTAGTATCATGAATTTAGTTATACTTCTTGACTGTCATTCACGTGATTACCATGCTTGTGACTTGATTCCATAAGTACTAGCTGGGCGAAAAAAATCTTAGTAGACGTGTGAACTACCCATTCCATCCTAATATGTATGATTGTGACTGATAGCAGCCGCACACGACACAATCGGGGTACCAAATTTATCCCTTAATCGTTCACATGTCGAACTCGATATTTCAACACACGTAGATAATTCTTGTTTCAGTTTTTTCATCTTGTTTCTTCACCACTTGCCATGTCACCATGCTTTACGTACTTACTTTCTAATCGCTATATCTCACCATAGAGTTGCCTGATCTTTTCCACTATCATGATGCTTGTTATTTTCTAGTTTTACTTCTCATATTATTTTTTCATGTTTTGTGAATTCTATTATAGCTTAGATAGCTTGTCATATGTGTGCTTGTTCCATTCCTGACTGGAAACCAATATTTTCAGGTTAACCGTGATCACTTTTAGCATTGGGGAGGGTGTACTGCAGGCCAAAACCATAGAAGACTAGTTCGATAGTTGAGTATTTATTCAGTTTCTTTATAAATTGTGAGACATTGTACCTTATATAAAATGTAAATCTTTGAATATTGTAATTTAATTTAGTTATTATGAATGAGCATTATTTGTGATGTTGAGCATTGTGGCTAGCGTTCTATCGCCAATACTGCGACGTAGGCTGGCAAGGACACGCACAGTATCTCGAAAAGCGGGTGTGGGTCGTGACAAGTTTTTGTGGTAGCCCATGTAGGTCAATTTTTGCAAATTGTGCGAACTCGTGATAGTACTTAAGTTAGTCGTACTATTGCGAGCCTACGACTAGGAAGTGCTCATTCACATTAGGATTGAATTAATTTAGGAGGATGACTGGGAATATGGGTCCCTTATTCAACTTGACTGTGGGGTAGTTAAGGATTGTTATATTGGTCATGCAATTTAGGTAAAGAATTATAAATTTAGATAACTTGAGAAATTTCTATAGACACACTATTGCAGGACGATAGGATCTAAGGAGGGTAGACTATTCATCTAGTAAATTAGGACTTTCTAAGATTCAATTCAAATCTTGATCCTTTATGCAAATCTGTTATTTGTCTTCACTAATCATCTTGTAAGATCTGTATTGCTCATTTATTTTTCATTAGCCATAAATTATTATCCTCTAAAAGTCAATATTCTATCTCCGTCCGTTGACCTTTAAGCTTAACATGACCCAATCCATATATTTATTTCGACTCAATTTTGCTAAAATTCAAGATAGTATATGTTTGTTTTCCCTCAATCTTTGAATATTAGAGAGATAGAAATTTAAAAGTTGACATTTTTATTGTCTTCGTTCATTTTCTTTCTAATCTTGATCATTTGTGCCTTGCCTAAAACAATGTCACATCGTGAGTTTTATCACTTATATATTTTCTTGGATCTAAGAAATTATTTTTAAAGTAACTTCTCACTCATATATATATATATATATATATATATATATAGATATATATATAATATATATTAATCTCGAGTTAAGTTTTTGATTCAAAATTTCCTCTCAATCATTAAATCTTCGATATCCGTAAATATGGGTTAGAAGAATTTTACTTATTTTGACTTCGATCCTTATCCTTCCTAATCAATTATTTTCTCCAAGAATCGACATTTATACTCGAAGGACAGATACTTACATCTTCTTGGAACTTGTTTGAAATTTTAGAACCTTATTTGAATTCTTATGGATATAGTTGGAAGAATATTCGTTGACTTACAAGGGTAAACAGCAGCGCACTGTCGCCATTACTTGAATTATCGAGACTGCGGGTTCACTGCAGCCAACAGCACACTGGCGTGACATGATCCCTAAGTTAAAATAATTTCAAGTAAACGTAGGCTATCAACGTTATTAAAACTATACCTGCTGTCTTATTTTGATCTTTGAGTATCATATTAGACAAGTTATAAAACATTCGATACCGTATCCTCATTGGAGTCATAAAACTGAGTCTACTGCAGCCAGATGTACACTGGCGAGGCATGGATTCTCGGTAAAATGGTTCGAGTGTGTTTACGGTTCTCGAATACCACAGAGACTACATCTTTTATTGACATCGACTATTGATTCTTCATGATCTGCAAAATCTTGCACTCCCACACCAAACTGAATTGATATCCTATTCCTTATTATCGTATTTTAATAAAGCTTGTAGTTCTCCCTTCTTATCTTTCTTTCTTGCCTTCTAATCTCGAGTCGCCATTTTACCCCTCCTCATTTAAAACTATTACTAGATTTAATTCCATGTTTTACTAGATTCATAATCGCACCTATATTATGAAACTATGATCATGCCTACAACATAATTGATCGTGCTGAAATGATTTCGATTTGTATCATCCTTACGTTGGATCTCAACTAGACTATTTTTCAATCGAGTCAATTCGCATACTTTTCTAGATTTTGACTCCGTATCGTGCTTAAATAATTTTGCTTAAAATAGTTAATCAAGTTAAATTGTGCCAAACAAAAGTTGAATTTGATCGTTCCTAATCAATTTTGATCGTGACTAAACTATTTGATTATATTCATACTCGTGCCTATATTTTAAACCTATTATTGCAAATGTTTATATTTCTATTCCACTATGATTACGACTGTTTTGACCTTATTCATGCTCATGCCAACCTTTTAATTTTCATCATGCTTGGATGACTTGCATGATTAGTCTTGATCGTGATGTATCTTAAATGATATCTAAGTGATCATAGACCGTCTAGACTTTATCCAAATTCCTTGATCATCTTTAAACAAAACTTGATCGTGACTCAAATCTAATAATTTTGATCATGCTTAATCTCATTTTCTTTGTTTATTATTTTAATTTTTACTCACGATACGTATGACTAATTTGATCAGGAATCATATCATTTTTCTTGATTATATCAATTGTCGTTCATATTCATATCGATTGAAATTTTATTTTGATTATATTCTTAGTCATGCCTTACCAGCACCCTTTCAAACTTCGAGGGCAAAATTTTCTAAGATGGGTAGATTTGTATGCCTACCCAGATTTTAAAATTTTATTTATTTTATTTTGTTTTCTAGTTAGAAATATATAGTTTTATATTTCAATTCTAGAATAGATACTTTGAAAGAAAACAATTTTACCAAAGTTATTCTAAAAGAGATTTTTTCTTATTCCTTTTTCAAAATAGACTTCTAGAAGTGCTTGATCATTATTACGATTTAAATTTGCATGATATGTTTCCAATTATTTGATACTAGTGAGTATTATTTTAAAAATATTACTGAAAGTGTTATTGTTACGAAAATAGTTAGTTTAGTTTTGGCTAAATGTATTTAATATGTAGTATTACTTTTAAAATAATAATGATTATTATCAATTATTTCTACAATTTTAAGTTATAATATATTTGAATGATATCAAAATTTACTAGGGTGGCAAATTATTAGGTAAAATGTTTACTAAATTAACCTTGACCTATACAAATATACTTTAAAGGTTATTGACATACTTAGTACCTTTCAATTATTACAGCTATCAAGTGTTTATATTTATTTGGTTTAAATGATTTTTTAAAATAAAATATATAATTATTATAAACCGTTATGGATCGATTTTGATTTATTCGATTCAATATTTATTAAACCTTAGAAAGATTTGATCATCTAGTCCTTCCTAACTTGGATACCTAACCCTAACCCTAAATTCCTCTTCCCAGATTTTCAAAATTTTAATCATTCATGTACCTTATTTTATTATCGTGGTTGAAGCAAATTTTTGTTGATACTTTATTTATGATTATATTTTTATAACAACTTGTTTTAAATTAAATATTTGAGAGCATTTTAGGACCTTTAGAGTTTCAAGACTTTTCTCCTTTTTTCACCTATTTGATCAATATTTTCTTACCCTAAATTTTTTCCTATCTTTTCACCGATCAACCAAGCCCGCTTATCCTAGTAGTCCTTAAATTCGAGGACTAATTTATTTCTAAGGTGGGTAGATTTATAATCCCTCTCCCCGAAATTTTGGAAATATCTTTTTATTATTATTTGAAATAAAATGTGATTTTTGGATTTTTTATATTATTTAATTAATTATTATTATTAGAAGGCCTTAGCCATGTAAATTTTGGAGTGCCAGATGACTAGAAATGATGGTACGGATAGTGCAATAGCGTACTTTGACTAGTGTATTACCATAGTAGGAAAACCTGAGCCATAAGTGTGTCCGAACTAGAAAAACCAGGCTAAGTTATGATTTGATCCCTATAAATAATCTAATTAGTTATTTAATAATAATCGACTTTTAGGAGACCCGGTTAGACCGAAGTGGCCCGGATGGACCCGAACCCAACCCAAGCCCACGTAGTCATGTGGTGTTCCCAAAATGTCCATGTATATATATATATATATCTATATATATATATATATATAATATATTATAGATATATATATTAATATATATATTGTGAATATGTATATGTAGGGGTCTTTTATTTGAATATGAAAAAAGAAAAATATATCGGGAATATGTAATATGTATGGTCTTTTATTTTGATCTAGATAATAATTGCATAAACGATAGTTATAGATATATTATATATGTTTGCTATTAATGATATTTACCTAAAGTATGATAAATAGTTTTTCCTAAAATATCTCTATGGAACGTTGGAAGTCTAGGCTCATATGTATACTTGTAGGTGTACCTATTAACTAAATGCATAAATAATACATTATTATCTATGAAGTTGGTAAATAGATATCCCAATAAATGGAGGTTAATTATAGAAATTATAAATATAGGCTATAATCACTTTGTTACTATTTGAAAATATTCTAATCCATTACTCATATAATATATATATATATATATATATATATATATATATATATATTATATATATAGATATATATATATATAAGATATATATATATATATATATATATAAATTATAACTATAGGCTATAATCACTTTGTTACTATTTGAAAATATTCCTAATAACCATTACTTATATATATATATATATATATATAATATATTATTTTATATTCTATATATCTATATATATATATATATATATATATATATCTATATATATTATATATATATTATATATTTTTTTTTTTATATCTATCTATATATATATTATATACTATATTCCAATATATATCTTTCTATATATATATTATATACATAATATATGTATATATACTATATATATATATTATATTATAATATTATATCTATATATCTATATATTATATATATTATAATATATATATATATCTAATATATATAATATATATATATTGGAACAACACCTATTTTATTCATAAAGGCCTTAAAAGCCGAACCTATACAAGTATACCACTAGGCGCAAAAATGCCGAGGCCTATATACGTATACTGACAAGAAGTGAAGAACGGAAACCAAAACGGCTAAGACGGAGTTCCAAAAGACCGTCTGGCCGTGCAAACAGAGGATCTCCGTTTCTGGCACTGCTGAATGGTCTCCCTAATCAGTTGGTCTGCGGAGTACTGGTGGCTTCATATCTTGCCTTGTTGCGATTTTTCCAGATAACCCACGTGGCGGCGGCAGCTACGATCTGGTGACCATGGGACGCGGATGCCCAGGTCGCCACGAGGTCGAGGAAGTTGTCGCCCCATGAGGCCTTTTGCACGCTGGGAAAGTACTCTCAAGACCTTGACCAGGAGGTCTCTTTGACTGAGGATGTGGTTGACTATTTCGATTGACGATCGGAGCAGCATGTACACGTTGACGTAAGACTGAACCCGATAGTGTTGAGAGTGTCATCGGTGGGTAGGATATTGTAGGGCTCTCCAATGAAGAAGGACCACTTCTTGGGGATGCATGTCTGCCAGAGGGATGCTATGGTTGGAGATGGCGCTGCATTGCCAAGGATCAGACTTCTGGCGATCTAACCGAGAATGCACCGTCGACTTCGGGAGATCACTCGAGTTTATCTGCGTCTGCCTCAATCGTCAATCCGCTCACGACAGATGCAATCGATTGCCTCTAACCATCCAGACCCGAATCTTGTTCCAATTCTAGTTGTTATCAGAGGGGCCCACAAGTCCTTGATTGGTTGTTCCTAGGGGCAGCTGAAAGGTTGGGAAGCAAGGTGTCTCCAATCCAGCATTCCCAGAAATGGCGATGAATCGCTGTTTGCCCACCTGTAGGCGAATCGCCGATTTGGCAAGAGACCCCCGATGAGAATGTGGCGCCAGGCCGCTGAGGATCTGCTGTTAAAGATGGCCGTCGACGGGTGGATGTGCTTGAAGTATCTGGCCTTCATGAACCTGGTCCATAGGTTCTGACTCGTGCGGAGCGTCCACCAGAGTTTTATCGAAAAAGCATTAACGATGTGGGAAAGTTTGGTGAATCCAAGGCCCCTCTCCTCGGTAGGACGAGCCATGGTATCCCAACTAGCCCAATGATGCTTGTCATTGCCGCTGCTGTGCCCCCAGAGAAAGTTGTTGAAGATACTCTCGATGGAAGATAGGACTTTCTTGGGAGGGGGGGGAACGCGGCCAGGGTATAAATGGGAATGGAAGTGAGGACATGATTGATAGGATCATCTTGCCCTGGGGATGGGTAGCATTGGTGCCAGCCCTCGAGTTTTTCCTGATGCGGTTGATCAGGTTCTCAAAATTACCGGCGTTGGATTTGCCGTACATGAGGGGGCATCCAAGGTAGTGGAATGGAGGATGCTTGATGGGGAAGGTGTTCGACCCGCTATCCAAATTGTTGGGCCGGCCGAGTTATGTCCAGCCTACGCTTGAGATAAAGTACAGTAAACGTTCTAGAAATAACAAGATAAGACTAAATGTGCTAACATTTCTATAAACAAATAAGAGTCATAAATGCTCCAAACACAAACGTCGTCTCATATAGTAATAAGTCCAAGTACAAGTCTGAATGTAAAACTGGATACATGTCCAGTTACAAAATAGTAGTCTAATACATGACTACACTAATATCCAAACAACTATGCAAACTAGACGAGTTTTCCCGCAGGTACATCCTCGTAAGGCAAAGCCTGGTCCTCGGCATTATCTCCATAATGGGTCCAGAGCAACTCTTCCTCAGTAAGGATACCTACAACGTTATCCTGTCAGGACGGGAGCAAGTACTGAATCTAACAAACATAAAAATACTGATCATGTGATGAAAAGAAATGACATATCATGTTTATCCGGTTTTTAGTTACATTTATCATGGCAATAAATTTATTGCTTTTAAAGTTAAAACTGTAGTAGGTGAGTGATCAGTCAATAGGTAATCAGGATGTACAGCGATACATATCAATTTTCTAAAGTGTATATACTACACTTAACGGCATCGGTGTATATCCGTACACAAACGTGGGACCAGACTACGACACAGATACATATAGATATAACGGTGCTCGGTAAATACATACGGAGAAGGGGGTCATAATCACGTACACTACTAACAGTTTTCTCTCTAACCCGTTATTTAAACATGTGAGAGATATGAAAAGTATCCTAAACATGGCAGAGACTGAAAGTAATACAATATGCAAAGTTTTAACTTGCTACCCCAAGGATCATCATTTCATGGTTGGTAAATCACAGTTTATTGTTATAGCAGTATGTAAAGTTCGTAGAAAGTACTTGCCTCTAGTAAAGCAAAGCAGCGATATAAATGCTATAGATGCCTGGTAACTCGTCACTGTTGAAATAACATAAACTTAGTTTTTACTAAGTTAAACACTAAGACACTAAGTGGTGCAACACGACTTGTGACTGGGCACCTAGCCAAAATGATGACTTTAGCATAGAAGACCAATGTGGGGTGACACAATACTCAAACTAACTTCCTAGGGTCTTTACACTAGTGTGGGGTGAGGTTCATCTACTAAAACACAAAACACACAAAGTTACAAGTCGTAATTATTCAATAAATAATCAACTGTACATTGTGTTCCAATAATTTTTGAGATAGACAAAAAGCCCAATTTTGCATAAAATAAAGTACCAAAATGATCCTTGTTAATTATAGGAATTTATTATAATTTTTCTGGAATTTATTAACCAGTACATGTATTTTATAAAAATCAGTTTTTCATAAGTACACAGAAAGTGAGTTCTGGTTTCATATGCCAAAAACAGTGGCAAAACTAAATTAAATACTGTAAAAATTATGATAAATTAGATAAATCAACATAGTATCTAAATACTATTTTTCCAGAATTTTAACAGCAATAAAAGTATTTTTAGAAATTCAAAAACAGCATGGTACACAATCTGAAATTAAATAATTAATTATCTGCGTATTTTGTCCATGTACATAATTTGAACCAGAGTTCAAATACAGGACCCAAGGCCATGAATCAAGTCCAATATGACTTGTACAGGTCTTGAATGTGTGAAAACACATTTGAGCCCAAAAATTCATGCTAGGCTTGGACACCAAATGGTTGCAGTAATTAAAATACACAAAAATACAAGATGTACAATACATAATAAATACTAATATTTTAACAAGGTAAAATTATACATAGTAGTCATATAAATATGACAAGTATATTTACATATATTAAAGTATAATATATGTACAATATTACGTAAATTACATAGGCTAAATAGTTATGTATACACACATATACATATATAACACACACACACACACACACACACACACACACACATATATAATATAATATATATATATATATATATATATATATATATATACTACTATTATATATATTATTTTTACTGTACCTATATATTTTATTTCTTTATATATATATATTATATATATATATATATATATATATATATATTATTATATATATATAACAAAAGAAAAGAAAAAAAAGAAAAAGAAAAGAAAATAAAAATAAAAAACAACAGAGCCTAAGGCTCGAACTCGGGCCACTGAGCGCGGGAGGGGGGGGGTGATTTAAACTCGCACGCTGACCAGTGGGCCAACTCGGGCTCACTGTTAGGAAAAGGTTTAGATTATATTTATTAGGTTTTAAGTTAACGGGTTGTAACCCGATAACAATTCTTCGTGTCCTGACAGTTAAGGACACGAAGTATAGTCGAGTCCAAGTGTCCGGGTCATTAACGACACGCACGACACGAGTTTGCTGTGTCCACAATTACCAATAAAGTCGTCGTGTGTTGGCGAGTCCCATAAGTGAAAACGAGACACAATAGGACACGAAAACGAAACTGACACGTACGTGTCCGAGCAGTACGGGCTATTTGGGGCGACGACTGGGCGGAGGAGGCGTCATGGCGGTGGCGCTTTGGTGGCGCTGGGCTCAGCTTGGTGGGGCGAATCGATCGGTGGTGGTGGATGGGGGTGGCGACTGTCATGGAGGCTGGACGGGGTTCGTCGGAGCTAGGGTTACGGCGACGGGAAAGTGGGGAAGATGGTGGTCGTGGGGGTCGAAGTGAAATAGGGTTAAGGTTTTGGGGGTCGAGGTAACTTTATAGAGCCGTAGGTCGGTCGGGTTAGGGGTTGAAATTAGGATTAGGGTTTCGGTAAGGATTGCCGAAGACGACGACAGCACAAAGGCGGTGGTCGGGTTAGGGTTAGGTTTAGCAGAAAACCCCCTAGAGTTTGAGAATTTGCAAAAATAGCCCTGCGCCTAATAGTTGCAAATATAATTTGCAACCCGCAATTTAAAACAAATTATTAATTGCAAACTGCTATTATTACAATTTAACAAATTGCATATATTATATTAAAAAATTCTACAAATTGCAGATTGATATTTTAAGCTATAAAATTCATTTAAAATTTAATAAAATTTTTAGAAAAATTCCTAAAATTATAATAAATTATTTTAAAGCTAATTAGGCCATTAGCACTAATTAACACTAATTAATTCAATTTTAAAAACAGGGCTGACAAGTCTTCCCTCCTTGAAAAATTTTGTCCTCAAAATTCACAAGGATTGAAGATCCTACAATTTCTAACATAGCAAACAATGCAATAAATGACTAAGGCTACGATCGAAACTAACCTCTAAGGTATCAAGCGGGAACATGTGGTTCCCTCGCAGCGGTTGGATCGAACAAGTAAGGGTATCTCTCCCTCATGTCCGACTCCCTCTCCCAAGTAGATTCACCCGGAGAGTGACGGCTCCAAGCTACTCGTACTAAGGGTATAACCTTGTTCCTCAGCCTCTTCTCCTCCTGTCTCTAATCTCCACTGGCTGCTCAGTAACTTCAAGGCTCGGTCCGATCTCCAACTCCGAATGATCTAGCACATGGCTGGGTCCGAACATATCTCCTCAGCTGAGATACGTGAAGACATCGTGAACTCCTTAGATTGGGTGGAAGTACAACCCTGTAAGCTACCTCTCCAATCCTGCCAAGTATCTCGAACGGCCCAATGTACCTGGGGCTTAACTTCCCTCCTCCGTCCGAACTGGATCGTCCATCTGGTAGGTGATCTCTTCACCTAGCACCATCACCATCTGCGAACTCCATCGATCTGCAACTAGAGCATCGGCCCAGTATTTCTGCCTGTCCGAGCTATTCTGAGCCTGTCTCTGATCATCCCGACCTTCTCTGCTGCATCCGGATCATCTCTGGCCCAAGCATAACCTGTCCCCAACATCGTCCCAAAAAGCGGTGGACGGCATCGTCGTCCATAAAGTGCCTCGAAAGGAGACATACCAATGCTGGCTTGGTTGTCTGTTGTATGAAAACTCTACCAAGTGCAGATGGCTCTCCCAAGATCCGCCAAAGTCCAGTACGCAGGTCCTCAGCATATCCTCCAGTGTCTGTATCGTCCTCTCGACTGCCCATCTATCTGCGGGTGGTACGCTGTACTGAATTTGAACCGACTGCCCAACTCCTCCTGCAAGCTCCTCCAATAGTGGGGACGTAATCTGCTATCTCTGTCCGACACGATGCTCACGGGTACTCCGTGCAAGCGAACTATCTGCTGTATTATAGCTCTGCCAACTTATCTCGATGGAAAGCCCCACCTTGAAGGGTATAATACGCACACTTCGATAGCTGTCCACGATGACCCAAATGGCATCCTTCCCTCCTTGGGAATGAGGAAGCCCTGAGACGAAGTCATCATAATATGTCTCCCACTCTACTCGGAATGGGTAAAGCTGCAACAGACTAGCTGGCCTCTGGCGCTCTGCCTTGACCTGCTGGCAAACTAGGCATCTCGAAATGAAACGTGATACATCCCTCTTCATCCCGTGCCACCAAAGATGTTCCCGCAAGTCACGGTACATCTTGTTAGCACCAGGTGAATAGAATATCTTAATCGGTATGCCTCCTGCAAGACTGCCTCTACCAGCTCTCCCTTTGACACGCATAATCGCTACCATGCCTCAAAGATCCATCCTCTGCTACATAAAGTCATCCAGCAATCCGCTAAGGCCTGGGCCTGAAGTTGCGAAGGCTCTCATCTATAGACTGTGTCTCCCTGGTCTGCTCCATCAAACCTGGACTGAATGTCAAGCGCCATCATCTGTATTACTGATCCTGGCCGAACTATCTCGATACCGAGCTTCTCCAGATCTTCCCGCAAATGCTGATCTATCATCAGATACCATGCCATCGGATGCCTGCAGCGCATCGCCACCATATTTGCCTTTCCGGGGTGATACTGTAAATCGATGTCTGAAGTCCTTCATCAACTCCAACCATCATCTTTGCCTCATGTTCAGCTCTTTCTGCGTGAACAACATACTTCAAGCTTTTGTGGTCAGTAAAGATTTCCACACGCTTTCCGTATAAGTAATGTTTCCATAACTTGAGTGCAAAGATCACTGCACTATCTAGGTCATGGGTAGGATAGTTCCGCTCATGAGTCCATAATTGCCTAGATGCATAAGCAATCACTTTTCCATGCTGCTGGGACACATCCTAGCCCCTTCCCAAGATCGCTGTATATGGTGAAACCTCCAGATCTTGAAGTAGTAGAACTGGAGCGGTCGTCAGCCTCCTCTTCAGCTCCTCAAGCTGCCTGGCAGTCTTGACCAGATGTACTCTGCGTCCTCGCGTCGCTTTGTCATGGGTTCAGCTATCCTAGCAAGTCCTGGATGAACTTTGTATAATAGCCTGCTAAACCCAGAAAGCTATGATCTCTGAAACTGACGTCGGAGCCTTCCATGTCTCGATGCAGCAATCTTCCTGGGATCCACCGAGATTCCCTCTCCAGTAACTACATGGCCGAGAACTCTACTCGATCTAAAAGAACTCGCACTTCGATAATTTGGCAAACAACCTTTCCTGCCTCAGAATCTCCAAAACTGTCCGCAAGTGCTCTGATGCTCCTCCGCGTCTTCGAGTATATCAGGATGTCGTCGATAAATACTACGACGAACTTATCCAGATACTGGTGAAATGTCTTATTCATCAAATTCATAAAGACAGCTGGCGATTTGTGAGACCAAATGGCATCACCAGAAACTCGTACTGCCCTACTTCGTGTTGAATGCCGTCTTCTGGATGTCTGCTGCCCTGACCTTCACCTGGTGGTACCCGGATCTCAAGTCTATCCTGGAAAATACTTTCGCCCCACTCAACTGGTCGAACAATCATCACTATCCTGGGCAAAGGTATTTGTTCTTGATGGTGATGGCATTCAAGGCCCGGTAGTCAATACACAACCGAACTGTACCATCCTTCTTAGGTACAAAGAGCACTGGCGCTCCCCATGGAGAAGCACTAGATCGAATGAAACCCTTTTTCAACAGGTCATCAATCTGCTCTTTCATCTCTACGGCCTCCTTGGGGTTCACTCTATAGCAAGCCTGGGATACTGGTGATGAACCCAGTACTAAATCTATAGTGAACTCCACTCTCTGTCAGGCAGAAGTCCTAGAAGATCCTCTGGGAATATATCCATAAACTCCCTAATGATAGGGTGTGGCGGTGACACCCCAACTGTCGCACAACAGTTCGGCTCTAGGCTGATCTCCGGCCCTGTCCTCCTGACACTAAATGGTGCTGTACCTGGGGGAACTGAACATAACTACCCTCATGACAGTCTATAGCTGCATGGGCATAGCTAGCCAATCCATTCCAATGATATCATAACCGGGGAGTGGCATCCCAAAGATCGTCCCCTGAACTCTCTCCCGGCTATAGTAATAAGCTATATAGATAGCTCTAATAGGCACTGGTCCTCCTCCCGTCATCACTCTACTAATCTTCGCAGTAGGTGTCGACTAAGTGGTGTTTATGCAAAAACTCAATGATAGAAAGCTATGAGATGCACTAGAATCAAACAAGCATAGAGCTAGAAAAGTATACAAATAATATGACCTGTGATGACGTCAGCTATAATCTGGATCCGAAACCTGCTCCGGCTCCGGCTCAAGGGCTAGGCTATAAGTCTTCCCCTGAGGTCCCTTCTGCTGCTGCAGATGTTGCCCAAACCTCTGCTGCTGAGTCAGAAGCGGCCCTATAATTCCGTGGCTACTGGGCAGCTCCGAAGGCTGATGGGTGGCAGACCCACAAGCCAAACACTGCCTAACCTCTTCCTACAGATGGTAGTGTTATGGCCTACCCTCTTACAGAATGCACAAAAACCTTTCTTCGGCTGCTGTCGGGGTCCCGGGGCTCTAACTGGCGGGGTTGGGTGATGTGATGTAGGAGGACGGTAAGTCTGCTGGTGCAGCGTCGGTGCTTTCTGCTGGAAAGCCTGACGCTTGGACGGTCCTCGAGATGTACAGAAGCCGGCCTCTTGCAAGACAGAAGACGCTCCTCGATGCTCCGGGCCAACTCTAGGCTGGTAGTAGTCAGTCGTACCGTTCGCCACTATAAAATGCCGATGTCTGGAACTAGACCATGGCAAAACCTACGCGTCATCTCCTCTGGGTCTGCAACCAGACTAGGAGCGAAACGGCTCAGGCGACTAAACTCTGCCGCATACTCATCAACAGAACGGTTCCCTGCTGGATGTTCTGGAATCGTAGCCCTAGCTACTCTAGCGATGGTCGAGAAGAATTTCTTCTTGAACTGGGTCTTGAACAGATCCCAAGTGGCCCTCCCTCTCGCAAATAACGGCTCATTTCGGAACCAAAGCCCTGCCAAGTCTATCAGCAGAATCCCTGCCTCGACCTGGAGTCATCCAGCAATCTAACTCCAAGGAGCTTCCTCTCTACGAGTCTAGCCAGTCATCTATTACTACTATGCCCTCAGTCCCTGAGAACTCCTTGGGGTTCAGACCCATGAAGTCCTTAATCATCCCCGCTCTATCTGCTCTGGGCTCTACAGGTGGTGGGACCATGGTACGTTCCTCAGAACGCTCCATGCTCTGGCGGAGTAGGGTAGTCTGCTCCTGATGGGTTGTTAGGAACCCTTGGATCAGAGTGAGCAGTTGGTTCCCGTCGAGTGTGACGAAAGCCTGGGTAGGTATAGTGATAGGGGGTGGTGGAAGTATCGGGTCCTGCTGGGACTATGATGTGGAAGGTGGTGGTGGCATCTGGGTTTGTGGATTTATGGAGTAGGGTAGGTTGAGTGGGGTGTATCAGTCAACTGGTCAGCTGACTGGATAGGGAGCGTGCCATTTTCAGGTGTGACATACTGGGATGAACGAGTAAGCACCATCTAATTACAATAAAAGGACTTATAAGGAATTGTTAAAGTAAGTAATCATAGACAAGGAAATCTAATTATAATGCAAGCATGTGATATATTTCCTATGTTGCAACCGTAGTATTCCTCTAGGTGTCTAAGCGTCATTCCTAATGTTGTCTATTACCTAAGTTCCTAATTGCAGGCATGCTTGGTACAATAACGTAACCAAACAATTTAGTCTCGACCTGCATGGGCCACCACTAAAACATGTCACGATCCGCTACCCAAATATTGGGCCGGGCCGAGTCATGTCCAGCCTACGCTTGAGATAAAGCGCAGTAAGCTGTTCTAGAATAACAAGATAAGACTAAATGTGCTAACAGTTCTATAAGTAAATAGAGTCATAAATGCTCCAAACACAAACGTCGTCTCTATAGTAATAAGTCCAAGTACAAGTCTGAATGTAAAACTGGATACATGTTCAGTTACAAAATACGTAGTCTAACATGACTACACTAAATATCCCAAGCAACTATGCAAACTAGACGAGTTTCCCCTAGGTACATCCTCGTAAGACAAGCATGGTCCTCGGCAGTATCTCCATAATATGGTCACAGAGCAACTCCTCCTCAGTAAGGATACCTACAACGTTTCCTGTCAGGACGGGAGCAAGTACTGAATCTATCAAACATATAATACTGATCATGTGATGAAAAGAAATGACATATCATGTTTATCCGGTTTTTAGTTACATTTTATCATGGCATAAATTTATTGTTTTTAAAGTTTAAAACTGTAGTAGGTGAGTGATCAGTCAATAGGTAATCAGGATGTACAGCTACATATCAATTTTCTGAAGTGTACAAACGTACACTTAACGACATCGGTGTTATCCATACACAAACGCGGGACCAGACATACGACACAGATACATAGAGATGTAACGGCGCTCGGTAAATACATACGGAGAAGGGGGTCATGATCACGTACACTACTAACAGTTTCTTTAACCCGTATTTAAACATGTGAAAGATATGAAAAGTATCCTAACATGGCAGAGACTGAAAGTAATACAACATGCAAAGTTTTAACTTGCTACCCCAAGGATCAACATTTAACATGGTGGTAAATCACAGTTTATTGTTATAGCAGTATGTAAAGTTCTTAGAAAGTACTGCCTCTAGCAAAGCAAAGCAGCGATATAAATGCTATAGATGCCTGGTAAACTCGTCACTGTAGAAATAACACATAAACTAGTTTTTATACTAATTAAACACTAAGATACTAAGTGGTGCAACACGACTTGTGGCTGGGCACCTAGCCAAAATGATGA